>JACBWW010000028.1:10856741-10959034 GCA_020086605.1 Lanius collurio | reverse complement strand
AGCGGAGGGTGACAAAGATGACTGAGGGACTGGAGCATCCCTCTTATGAGGAAAAGCTGAGGGAGCTGGGCCTGTTCAGCCTCAAGAAAAGACTACTGAGAGGAGACTTTATCAATATTTTTAAGTATCTAGAAGGAGGGTGTTACAGAATCACAGAAATATCTAGGTTGGAAAGGACCTTTGAGATCTTCAAGTTCAACCTTTGATTGACCACCCTTGTCAATTAAAGAATGAACTTATCTAAGTCATGGGCTGCCAGCTTTTCCAGGAGAATGACATGGTAGACAGTATCAAATGATGCTTTGCTGAAGTACACATCCACAGACTCTCCCTCATCCTCAAGGTGGGTCAACTGGTCATAAAAGGAGATCAGATTGGTGAAGCAGGACCTGCTTTTTCTAAATCTATGCTGGCTAGGGCAGATCCCTTTGTTGTCCTGTGTGTGTGCTACATGATCACACTCCAGATGATCTGCTCCATAACCTCCCCCAGCACTGAGGTCAAGGGGGTGGAGCCAGGCTCTTCTTGAAGCACAGGCTTTACAAGAAATTTTAAGACTGTATGATTTTAGTTAAATATTAGTTTTGTTGGAATTAGAGGAAGTAGGTCCAGTTGGGACTAATTAAGAGTTAATATGAGTTAAGTTAGAACTAAGGTTTTAATTTACAAATTATTAATTACTTGTTTTCTTATATTTGCTTAGCTGTGTTTATAGTGAGAACCAGAAAACATTGATAGATAGATCTAAAGAAATTGGAACAATTGCTAATTTTTCCCATCTGGAAACCTATTCAAAAGTCACAAGGGAGGAGTTGGATGACCCCCAAAAGTAATTTATATTGAAAAGTAAAGGTTAAACTGAGGAAGACTAATACATCCTTCATCATCAAGACCAATCCCCAAGTAAAAATGACCAGCGACTCAATTCAGAGACAATACTACACATGCTTAATGTCATTAAAGCTAATTACCATACAAAGCAGAGAATGGGAGGTGTTATTTATATGAATATGTATCTGTATTTGGGTATTCATAACTTTTGTAGATAAATAGACTCTGTATTCATCTGTACTTTGGCACTGTGTATTTGGAAACTATTCCACACAGCTGCCCGGTGCCATTAAACGTACACTTTCTAACTTTGAAAGGTTAGACAGTTTTTGTCCATCTCAGTTGGGTATTGGTATTAGATTAATATCCATATTTTGGTAAATCATTCTCAGTGGTGCCAAGCAATAGGACAAGGTACAACAGACAGAAATTGATATTTCTGAACAGAAGTTCCACCTGAATATGAGGAAGAACTTTAATGTGTGGATGATGGCACACTAGAACAGGTTGCCCAGATAAGGTGTGGAGTCTCCCTCACTGGAGATATTCAAGAACCATTTGGACACAGTCCTGTGCTGTGGGCTTTAGGATGGCCCTGCTTCAGAGCAGAGAGGTTAGACCAGATAACCCACTGTTGTGCCTTCTGACCTTACCCATTTTGTGCTTATGTGGTTCTGTGAATGGTGAAATGAAATGTCTTCTTTGATAATAGACCCTCTCTCTGAAGGCTTATTTTCAGCATAGATCACTTTTCGATTCTGATTTACAAGTCAGTACAAGATATTATTTGTCAGAACTCCAGAGTTGTGCAGGAATGCAAATGCAGGAAAAGAAAACTTTCTGTCCACAATATTACCAGACCCTCGGTGCCCCTGGTGCCTTTGTTACCTAACAGAGAGTGTCCTCAAAGACAAGTTTTGTGCTGGTCTGTATTTCGAGAGCCTCATTCACAGGGAGTGCTCTACAGAGCTTTTATATTAATTGCCATTCAGCCTTCTGGGTTCTCTGAGGGAAAAAAACAATCAACAGCTGTTTGAGTGTGTTTATTCTGGAAAAAGGGAAGCTGCTGATATTTATATTAATTATAAGAAAATGTTCCCCCAAAATCCTTGCTGATTTGAATAAGGCATCTTAACTTGCCTACTTGAGTGACAAAATATACCTTAACAGTTGTTCTATAACTTGTTTTGCTATAATATTAATAACAAATGATGTCATTAATAAGTAAATTTTAAACTTAGCATGAGAAATATATCCTGAAAGTGAAAGTGTTCCCTGCGGCAAGGAGTTAGTCAAATAGATAAATTTTCACCCACATGCTTTCCTTCTTTAAAACAAACTGTAGAGGTGAAAAAAATCATCAATCTTCTTTGTATCATTCAAGGAGTGCAAGCCAGTCTCATGGAGCTTCAGAGTCTCAAATCTCAAGATGTGCTTTTAGGCAATATTATTACAATCTCAGCAGAAAAATCACACAGAGCAAAAAGATCCTCTTATCTTTCCTGTCTCTTATTTCTTAACAAAGCTGTTTCAAAATTAAATATTAGAGAATGTGTCCCTCAAATCTTTATTGTTTTGAATAAGGCATCTAAACTTGCCTGCTTGAGTGACATAACAAAATTTCTCCTAGCATCAGTGGAGTTACTTGATAGCTGTGACTACTTATAATGGGTATTCTGGGACTAATGTTCTTTCTCTTACATCTTGAGATAATAAAAAACCAAAATAGATGACCTTAACTTGTGAGAAGTTTAAAAAGTACCTGGATTTAGATGAATCATTTGATAAAAATCTTTTAAAGTAAATAATTCCTAAAAATACTATATTTAGTATTTAACTGTGATCTATGTGTTGCTAAATTGAAAAGTCCCATTTGTGAAAAACACATCAGAAAACACTTTCAAAACTGAGAAGACAAAACAGGAAACTATTCTGGTCAAATGTCAGCACAGAAGCTGAAGTCTCCACAATATATCAAGACCTACAGCCTAAAGGTACCTGTGGCTATTACATGAAATAAAAATAGTGCTTGGAAAAAAACCCCAAAACCAACAAACTAAAACAAAAACCAAAACAACACCAAACAAAACAAAAAACCCAAAATAAAACTAAAATTAACTACAAGATGAGAAAATGATTCCACTCTAAGAAGCTGCTTCAAAAAACCAAATTCACAATGATGATGACCTTTTAGTGCATCTAAACATCAGTGCTATAAACCATGCAAGAAACAAAGGAAACTTTGGACAAGCTTCCAGCATTTCCACCAATACCACCAATAAGCTTTACCATCAACTTGAATTGCCTCAATGAAAGGGCCAATAAAAATCTTTTAAAAGGTGTTATCAGTCAAAAGGTTTCCAGATATTGCACCACTGAAAACTCCCCATGATAACCATCTGTAAAAGGTAATTCTATAAAAAGCAACAGGAAAAAAATATTAAACCATAACCAAAAAAAGAAACCCAGAATCCACCCCCAAAACCAGGTCATTTGTATTAATGGGAAAAGTTTCATTTCTTGAAGAACAGAAATAAATAAAATCCGGTTTGGCAAAAAAATAAATGGTGCCTCAAAAAAAGCATGCTCATTCTGAGTCAAGAAAAAACCCCCACTGTCTAAAGACATGCAGTGTCTAGGGACTTTTTTTCACAAATTTTTAGTCTACCTTGTGAAGACCTAGCCTGTTGAATACCTCAGGGCATAAGCCAGCTTTAGAAAGGCAGACATTAAACTAGTGAACACAAAACATAAAATGTGTTAAAAAAAGATTTTGTTTACTATAGGAAAACCAAACAGTCACAGTAAAATGCATCTCGACATTCTGCACTGATACCTGTCTTTCAGTATCAGAGACAATGTTTTTCTCTGTCCTTGGGGCCATTAGAGGACCAAATAGGTATTAATAATCAGTTTGAACCTACATTACATTACTGATAAGACATTTTGAGGTTCTTCTTTGTAAAGCCAGAGCAGATGTAGCAGTAATTACCACCACATAATCTTGAAACATGCCTTTAGAGTATCAGTGCTCATTTCAGCAAGTAGTGAACATCAGTAAGCACATCTGTGCCAGAACAAACTCAAAACAGATCAGAGATTTGGTTTGAAGTGCAGTACGAATAACAGAGCTTTTCCTCTCTGGTGATTCTGAGTTGGCACAGGAAGGCAGCCAAGAGAATCACAAACCCATGGCTGAAACACAAAGATTAAATTTATTTCTGTTGCCTTGATAACTGGTGGATCCCCGAAGCAGCAGTTGGGAAGGGATGCACAAGCAGAGATGTAGACACCATTAAACTCAGTCCTTGCTAGAGAGTCACCAGTCTGCTCTTCACAGAGATTTATCAAGTGTTATTTACAGCTGCAAGGTCACTGGAGCATATTTTCAATCCTCCTACCAGTTTTCTACTTTTAACCCATTCCTTCCAACATTTTTTTTTTTTTCAGTATGACAGCATATGCTTCAGTATTTGTGACGCTTTACTCCCCAAATTCCCACATTCCCTTTCTTTGGCTTAAATCATTTGCTGAATTTTATTTGGCTTTACAAGAACTTAATTCACTTCTCTAACACACTTTTTAATTCTAAAACTCCAAAACATTTGATCCCATAATGTTACTGAGTAAGGTTGTTGGTAGAGCTACAAAGAGGAAAAATTCTCATCTGTTGAACCATGCCTAGATAGTCCAGATTGGTGCTCAAGCTCTTGTTCATTTTCTTGATTGCCTAGAGAAATGTTATGCCCTGCTTCAGATATACTTCCTCCCCAGGTACATCCAACTTCATTTCCAGCTGGTAATTTTCACTTTAATTCCTGATTTATCAAGTTTGCACCATGGTCACAAAAGACTTGATGAATGATTGAACTGCCCATTCTCTGTCATCTTTAGTCAATTAACTTTGGTTTTGGAAATAATTTTTTTCCCAGGATCTTGAATACTGCGTGTCTAAGGTCTCTGAGTTTTTGATGCAACTGCAGATGAGAGACATCAAACCTATAAGATCCTGCTTCCTGCATTTGGCTTCTAGTGCACCTCCCATTTCACACAGATAGACCTTCACTATCTCCACTATCATTTGCTTGCCCCTTGAGCTCCAGACCCTCATACCTACTCTTCTGTAAGGGCACGTGGAAGGCAGTGAAGGGGTTCTCCTACCTCCTTGAGCAGTGACCTGATTCCATTCCCAACCATCTTTTATGTCCCTTATGTCTTCCTGATGGCAAGAAGGTCAGGTTCTTCTGACTGTTCCTGACTCTCCATCATCTGCATTTTTCTCAGGGATGGAAGGCTCTGCACTGGCTGATTTCTCTCACACTCCCTGATAATCTTCAGACTCTCCGCTTCCTCTTAAAGCTCTGCCACCAGCCTGAGCACATCGTTCACCTGGTCATGCCCCACACAGGTGTCATCTTTGCTGCTCTCTGGCACCAAGGACAGGCACTGCCTTCAGACAGAGACCTGGAAAGCCCCATGATTCTGGCAGTGCTCAGTGTGTGTCATCACAGTTTCTAAGAGATGGCTTTTGACCATATGGAAACCATTGCCGAGTCTGTCCCATTTGGAAGAAGAAAACAACAATGTGAGTTTACCTCAGAGGTTGTGAAGATGACTGTGCCCTCCCACATGCCCTGCCTGAGTGAACTGCAGTGCAAACTGCCTCACCACATCCTCTGATATGCGTTGTCCTCTTTGCCTCCCCATTTTGCTACTGCTTGGGTCTCTCTCACTCCCTGCAGCCATTTAAATCTTCTGCAAAGCTCCTGGCAACCCTTCTCCCCACCTGAGTGGCTTGCAAGGGCTTCCATGTCCTGACAGGGCTCTGGTCTGCTGCTTGAGGGTCCCTGGGCTTGGGAGCCACCCTTTGTGCTTGATCTATACTCACTCCCAGACTTACTTCAGTTGCCGCTGTTGCTGCTGCTGCTGCTTCCATCTTAATGATGGACTGACTCCTGCCTCAACAAATGCCAATCCTGTTGGTCTCTTTCTTCTCCCTTTCCTGCCCCAGCATTCTATCCAGTCACATTTACAAAGAATTACCTAAAGAAGATATTTTCTTAAAGCTCCTTACTTTTGGCCTTTTCAAATTTTAAATCAAGGAAGGAGATTACAGTTCTCAGTCACTGCCATTCAAATACTTCAGGTAAGTACAGTCCCATCTTACTACCAAGCCCTTAGTTTGCTACAGATTTTTCTTATCTATGTGTGTGTATCCTGTGTACCAGTAGAAATAACTGGAAATGGGTTGTGAAACCCTGGCAACTTGTGAGTGATGTGTTCCAAATCCACTCCTTCCCTTGGTCTGTATTTAGAGAACAGGAAAAAACAATGCACTGTGATGGCTTGCTTAAACGAAAGATGCAGCAAACTACATGTATAATCCTGATTCCCTCTGTTCTAGGCACTGATGTAGCATAAGTAGGAAAAAGACTTATTCAGAATATATCCAAATATTGTACTGATGTTTCCCTTTGGAGCTCTAAAATCCCAGGTGTTTCCTCACATTCTTCTCTTTGAGGTAGGGTTGAAGGTGAATGACAAGGGTAGAATGAATGCATAAAACATTAGTCTTGTAAAGAGAGAGTGGTGCCACTGCTTCTTTTGGCTGAGATGATAGATGTTAGAAATGGAAAACTAAGAATGACTAAGAAATGGGTAAAGAATAAAAGATGTTATCAGGATCAGCACATTAGTGGAATAGTGAAATTCTGTTATAGTTAACAGTTTAAAGCCTTTGATTCCAGAGGAAGGTTTGTCTGACTCTCTGGTATTTTATTATGCAAAATAAATACTTTTCTCTGTCTTTGTCTTTTGTTGTTTTTTGTAAAAAGCATATCAATTAAAACACTGTATTTTATATTTGCTTAATAAAAGATATGTCACACCTGCTACTGCTGAAATTGCATTCTTTAACAATAATGCACATAAATCCTCTGGACACTTTGACTGAATGTATTAAATGCAGTGATGTATAAGTCACTGTAATGACAGCTGAAATAACATCTCATGTAACAACATCTTTTTATAATCACAATCTCTTGGAGAAAAAGCTTCTATAGTCTGTCTTTGAACTGTTGGAAGTATTTGCTTACTTTTCACTGCCACTTTATGATATGTTACTTTTATTAGTGTAGTTTTATTTAGGACTGGATTCTGTGGTTGTTTGCTAGTGGTTATTGCCAATTTTATGGAGACATTTCTGCAGCCATTAAAATCTAGATGGGGTCACTCACTGCCTTGTCAACTTCATGGATAAGCCATTTACCTTCTTCAATGTGCGTGTGCCATACAAAGAAAATCAAGCCACTTCATTCAAGGATGCTACTTCATGTAAAGAAGTAAGTTACAGAAGTGAATAATGAGCTTGTATGAAGCATACTTCATTCTACAGATAGTTGTCCTTCTGCAGATGTATAAACTAAGTTTGCAAAAAACAGACGTTGCAACAGAATGCAGATTTTCAATGTCCCAACCTCCTACACCACACTACCTTCTTCACAGTGCTCCAAGACACTTCATGCTATTATAGATACTATGTGATTCCTTCCACATGCACAGCACAGGCTCACTGACTTATCCGTAGGGATGGATAGGAAAAATCATATTCTGTTTCCTTGCTGCATTTGCAGTGAAAGCTGGTTGCTGACAGAAAAAATTTACTGTACAATTGGAAGTACAGCAAACATGATTTTCTTTTGCTTCTGGAAACTGCCACACTTCTAAGTACGTAGCTGAGAGTCCCTCAGATGTTTCCTTATGAAGCACAAAGTACATTTCTCAGTCCTGCTTGCTGCTAGTGTATGGCCCACTATACAGTGCCACTGGATAACTCAGGACCTTGGGAAGTCTCCAGTCTGACCACTGCCTGGAGCAAGCTCAGCCATGAGGTAAGACCTGGGCTCAGAACTTTATCCTGTGAGGACTGGAAACCTTACCAGGAAAGAATCAGCTCTCTTCCAACTGCCCTCAGGGGGAAAAAAAAGTCTTCCCTTTATCTCCCATTATCTGACCCTGCTCAGCCTTCTCCACACAGTTTCTCTCAGCTCCACTGGCACTGTTGCCAGGCAGGCAGAGCCCCAGTGTTCCTGCCTCAGTTGTGTGTGGGTCCTTTTGTCCCTTTCCTCATTCTGGCCTGGCCCATCTCCCTAGGACATCAAGATTAGATGGAGTATTATAATCTTGTCAGCAGCGACTAAGCTCTTTAAAACTTGATGGACTTCGCTAAAAGCATAAGCCTGGAGAACTCATTACATACTTCTAATTTTCTACATGTTCAAGTAGATAAGAGTATGAATAAGAAATACACATTTTTCCCAAAGTTGCCCTTCTAATATACCTCTCCTGTCTTTACAAGTATTCCTATGTCATAGGTTTCTGTGATTCTTTTAGCATTCCTCTTTTCTCTACTATTTAATTTTACTTCCTGTGTGCTGCTTTCTGCAAGCTCTTTAGTGACAATAGCTTGCTTTCATAAAATGACAATTAAAAACAGTCTCCTCAGAGTCTGCAGTATTACTAAGTTTTCTGTGGTGTTCTTTTCTTTCTCTTGTCTCTATCTGGTGGTTCTTTTACTCAGATTTTGGATTGAAACACAGGAGATGCGGAGTTTTTCTTCAGACTCAGACGTCTATCATTTCTTATCTATAGTGCAGCTGGACAGAATATGCCTCTAAGTTAACAAGGTGAAAATGGCCCCAGAGTTCTACCTTCCAAGTCTTTTAAAGCCCAAATTACCCACTTATGGAATTCCAACTAATTTATTCTTACTTATAATCCAATAACTAATCATTCATGTTCTGTATTGCATGTTTTTGAACCAATATCCTGATCACCCAGGCATGTGAAGAAGAAAAAAGAAAGAAGAACTAACCTACATCCAAAACCCTCCATCTTGTTATATGTACATTAGTATATCCTAAAACCCTAAATTTTCTATATCTCTACATATTCCACCCAGTAATATAAAAAATTTATTTTTAATTACACAGCAACAATCTCAGTGCCATCACATAACTTGAGAAGCCTTTCCCAAGGCCTCAGGTCAAATGCAGTGTGCTTTTGAGAATCACTGCCTGTCAGTACTGAAAGACTGAAATTCTCTCAACCCAGGATTCCAACACAGTATGATTTATTTTCTCATCCCTAAATTTATCTTTCTTCATTCCTGTTTGAAAACTACACAATTTAATTTTCAGTGCCAGCTCTGAATGTCTGAAGTTTTTTTCTAGTTTTCTAGTTTCAGAGAGCTGAAACATTTTCCCCCTCTGTGAGATATTGTCTTCATAACCTGTATTTGACTCTTAATGAGAAATCAGACACTGTGAAATGATAAAAAATGTTGAAAAGAGAATGGCATACCTTATTAAGCTCCTAATTTCTTTTCCATTCTAGGGAATTTATCACCTACCTTTTTTATAGGCTTTGAATTGTTGGGGGAAAAGTTTCAGCACAAAAATCTGAAAGATAAAAAGTTCAACACTCAAATCTTATAAAGAGTTCTCAGAAAGATGTGAAAAAAAATATGCGAAAAGATATATTTTCTGGGTCATGCAGAACACCTTATGAAACATTGTGCTCCTGTGCTGGTTTTGGCTGGGATAGAGTTAATTTTCTTCACAGTGACTAGTGTAGGGCTGTGTTTTGAATTTGAATTTGAAGACAGGGTTGAAAATATAGCAGTTTTTGTTATTGCTGAGCAGGGCTTACACAGAGTCAAGGCCTTTTCTGCTTCTCATACTTCCACACTAGTGAGGAAGTTGGGGGTGCCTGGGAGGCTGGGAGGAGGCACAGCTGGGACAGGTGACCCCAAGTGACCAAAAGGATATTGCAAACCATGTGACATCCTGCTCAGCACATAAAGTGGGGGGAAGAAGGAGGAAGGGGAGGAGGACATTTGGAGTGATAATGTTTGCCTGACCAAGTGTAGTGCGTTGAATCTGAGTTGATAGACAGATTTTTAGACCAATAACACTTCCCACAATTTACACATTTAAACCTCACAGAAAGGCGGGAGTTCCTCTTGTTCCAGCCCGCCTGAGGGAGGTGGGGAGGCTACGGAACACAGCCCATCCCAGCCATGGGCTGGAACACAGCTAAACCCACCCATGGACTGCCACACAGCTAAAATCTTTCCAGAGCAGCTCCTTGGGACCGGTGGGTCCCCCTGCTCCGGTCCACACGGAGCCGACGGGAGTCTCCTTTCTTCCACCAGTCCACTTTGGGCTGAACTGAAGAAAACACCATGCAGCCAGCAGCACAAAGGGAGCGAGGCTTTCTTCACTATAGAGCCTGAACAAGAACATTCCTCACCACAGAGGCTTCAGAGTCAGAGAGAGAGTGAGCCATGTGAGACGGAGCTGGAAATGGCGACGGAGAAAAGGGGCGGTGCCGCGTTCCTTGCGCGGAGCTTAAAAATCCTTCTGGCATGCGGTGATAAGAAACTGTAATATCTCAAACTGTTTGTCTCTTTGATCCATTTGGAGTGCATGGGGGGATGGAAGACTCACGTGTGGCCCGTGAAAATTGGGAAGAGTTGCCTATGCAGGCTATATAGAAGCAGTGAGAGGCTTTTAAGGACTTATAGCAGGAAAAAAAGCCTTTGTGTTCAGCTCAAAATAATTCATCTTTAAAATGATTGATAACCCCATGTGATGGCCCATGTTTTGCAATGTGAAAAAACTGATATTTTTTTCATAGAAGAGATGTATTACACCACAGCAGATTGTTTCTTTTCCGGGTGGGTCTGTTGTTGGGGGCAGTTTGAGAAACCATGTGAAGCGAGAAGAAACCCTTTTTTCCTTAAGCATAAGAAGGAGACTTTTCAAGAAGTGTAACACTGACTAAAATCCTATGTTGTGTTATCTTTTGTGCTAGTTAAGAAAAAGAGAAAAGTGCTGGGAAAAAGTGAAAACTGCTGGGAAAAAGGAGGGACGGGGTTGTTTGTTTTAATTTCTTGTTTTATGTTTTAACTTTTAATTCTGTTAGTAACAAACTCTTTCCTTGTACTGCAGCCGTTTAAGTTTGAACCTGTTTTTTGCCTAGCAGCTACCTAGTTTTCCTCAATATTTTCTTATTGTTTTTCCCCTTATGAAAATAACTGCTTTTCGTGTGCTTGACGCATAGTTGTATCAAACCACAACACCAAGTCACTGTTATAGCTGATAGGGCCCTCTTGTCCAGGAGGTGGCTGAACACCATGGGTAGAAGTGAAAGAATTCCTTGTTTTGCTTTACCTACATGTCTGGCTTTTGCTATGAAACTCTTTTAATCTCAACCTATAAGTTTTCTGGATTTTATCCTTCTGATTCTGTCCCCACTCCCACTGGTGGGGGAGAGAATGAGCAGCTGCTGGGGCTTGGCTGCCGACTGGGATGAAATCCTGACATAACAATCAGTTATGATATATCTATTCAGAGAAGTACAGTTTGTAAGTTTCTTTGTCAGAACTCTGACCCTCAGTAGCTCCAACTGCAATATCTATATAGATTTCAAGCTGCAAAGGTAAACTGCTGTTCTCAGAAAAAGTAAAATAAAGCAGTTAAGCATTTCTCATGCATAACAGTTTTCACTAATTTAAAAGAAAATTACTTGGTTTGCCACTCTTAAATAAATACACACACAATAAAGCACTACATTTATTCTATTTTTTAATCACTATTATGATGTTCTTCTAGTTTTGTGTGATTTCCTGTAAGATCTCAGACCAAAAGGAAGACAGAATGGAATGTTGACTGACCTAGGGTTTCTTGTATTTCAGATGAATAAAGGGTTGTTTTGTTTTTTTAGGATGGCAGAATGAGAGATCCATTACTTTTGAAGGGAACAGGAAAGAAATTTACTAAATTTCTTAGGCATTTATATAGCAACATAAAAGGCACTTTTAATTTTAGGTTTGATACATCAGTTTCTGGATGCGTCTCTTGAATTTTTAAATTGAATTATCCCTAAAGGACAGGTTCCAGCCTTTTAAGGTCATCAAATCAAAGACTAGCTTGGGCTGCAAATCATGTTAAAGATAGGCAGTTCCACCCCCCTGGCCAGGCACAGGCAGGGACACCTTGCACTGGGTCAGGTTGCTGAGAGCCACACACAGCCTGGCCTTGAATAGTTTCAGGGATGGGGCATCCAGGCATCCACAACTTCTCTGGGCAACCTGTGCCAATGCCTCACCACCCATACAATGAAGAATTTCTTTCTTGTATGAAGTCTAAATGTACTGCTCTGTCAAGTCAAAGCCATTCCTCTTGTCCTATCCCTACATACCCTTGTAAAAAAAAACCTCTCCATCTTGTAGACCACTTTAGCTACTGGAAGGTGTTGAAGCCTTCTTTTCCCAGACTGAACAACCTAATTTCTTTTAGCTGGTCTTCCCAGAACAGCCTGTCCTCAGAATTCTGTATGTTATTCTTCTGTCATGAGAGTAAATGTGACCACTGCAAATTGTTGCTATGCTAGGTTTGGTTCAGCAAGCTTCAGCTTTTCCTGAGAGCTCAGCGGGGTATCTTAGGGCAGGGCAGCCATTCTGTCCTCCCGTAGTCCACTCCGGACAGCCCTGCACTTTTGCTCCAGCCAGCTGTCAGCTCAGCAACACAGTGAACAGCAAAGGAGGTGAGAAGGGTCCCTCCATGGGTAACCTTTATTGTTTCATGTTGGTCTTCTGCTCCCCAGAGGCAGAGAGACCTCTTGATCCAGGCACAGGGACTTTTCCCAGGGGCTCAGGGGTGGTCCATGGGCAGGGTTGGGGTACAGGAACTGATGGGGAGGGCCCAAGGGAGTGGCCAGGGCTAGGGGCAAGCAGTGGGGGAACAATGTGGGATCAGAAAAGCAATGGGTAAACAGATCACCACAGCAAATAACTAAACATGTAATTTATTCTACTTGCAAGACGTGGCTTGCAGTTCCTATGTCGCTGACAACTGACTGGTTTTTCTGGACTAATTTGGCCTGTAGCATGGTCTTTATTTTCTTTCAGTAGGGGTGCCACAGCCAGCACCGTGGGATGAGAGCAGTCAATTTTAGAAGGGGAGGACTTCGATGATGAAGTGAATCACTGAGCACCATACCAGTGGGAGTGGGAAAGAGAGGGCTTCATATATGTTTTATAGACAAAAGACTACAAAACTAAAAGATGTATCACACTCAAGAGTGCATGAGAAAATAACTATCTTTTCAACTGTTCCTCCTACACAATACCTACAGCTTGTATGAGTCTGGTTTTAAAAAAACTGTATCACAGAGAATCTATTATTCAATGTGTAATTAATGATTTAATAAAATAATTTAATAAAAATACCAACTTATCACATTTCTGAGGACCTGTGTCTTCTGAAAGATGAAAAGACCTTTGAAAATATTTTGATTACTCCACATAATGTTTTTCCCATCTTTTTATTTGTTCATTATCTTCTATGTAAAGAATTGATTTTTTTACTGGCATTTGGTATTCCTTCCCAAATTTTATATTATAATCTATTTTCCTTTCCAATTATGGTTTCACCATGTTTCTTTCATTCTACAGTCTTTTTTTTGTAGTTGAGTGTGGAAGTTGGGCAGGGTAAAGATTTTTTGCAGTTTCCTTGACCTTTTCTGCTCCTGCCTTATAATATTGGCCTGTAAATATTTCTGATGCTTTTAATACTTCTTTCTGTGTTTCTCTTATCTTCGTCATTTGGATTTTTGAATTAATGTCATCTTTCTGCTAATTGTCTTTAGACATTATTTATATGGACTTGAGGACAAATTAAATGCTTGTAACATCTGAGTAGTTTTTTTGTGTACTATAAATGTCATGTTGTTCATGCAATTGTGTAAAGGAAAGTGCTTATCATAGGTCCATTAGTACAAACAACCATGTATGTCCTACAAAAAATTATCTTTATTCTTACCCTGCTTTGTCACAATCCAGGCCTATCATTCACCTCAACTGCAAAAATTGCAATTAGGTTCAGTAGTGTTTTGGGGTAAACTTTAGAAATTCAGTGGCCACTAGCTGTGGTCTGTTCATCAAGGGACTCATAGCTGGGATTTGTTGGGTGAACAGATACACATACACCAAGTGCTGAAGATGGGATGTTGGCAAATTAGGTGGGTCAGTCACAATAATACCCATTTTTAAATGTGATTCAACCTAGAGAAATACAAAGCAGAGATGTGAAAAGCAGTTAGGAGTAGGAAACTATATATGACCTAATTACATGACTGTCCTTACTTTTCATAATGTCAAAACTTGGAAGTCCTCTTGCAATTCTAAATTATTGATTACCAGCACAGTTTCCTTCCCCTCAAGCAGTCAAATGAGTCATTGTATTACCATTATGTTAAATATTTTAGAGTGCAGTGTTAGTAGCAAAATGTTCTGTTTGATTATTTGTGTCATGTGCTTAGATCTCATTTTTTATTCCATACTAAATTAAGTTTGGTACATAAAACTAAGGTTGATATTCATTATAACATTATACTGCTTTTAAATGAATGTTCTCATGTAATTCCTTAAATTTAAAAAGTAAATCACACCTATTATATTTTTTAGTGTAAAATTTGTAAATTTTCACCTAGTAAGTCAGAAAATGTAGCATTAAATAACACCCAACTAATTTTGAAAATTGGGTATTTAATTAGTTTCCTTAGTCTTAGGAAACACAGGTTTGGTTGTAGATGAAAATGACCACGAAAGAACTATTTGTTAATTGATGTTTTTAAGGGAGTTTAGTAAGTTTGGATTCTGGACTACTGAGCTTGCATGGTCTGGACACTGCTTTGGGTAGCTAGGCACAGCCCTTGTACCTAGCACAGTGTGCTGCTTCATTAACAAATAAAATTTGAATCACCCCTTCATGCAAAAGCATCACAGCATCATATTGAGATGTCTGCAGAGCAGAGAGTAATAAAAACCATGTTTCAAAGCCTTAATAGGAACAACGCCACATTTCCTCAGATCATTAATTCCTTATCTGGTGTGTGCATGCCTCCTAACCAGCCGCTTTTGTTTACTTAACATTCATCAGTTTTAGTCTCTGCACTGCACTCTTGCAGTCTGTACATGCAGATTAAAATTGCTCTGTTTACTGAGTTCTAGGGAAAGCACATATATTTGTTGAGAAAGGGAAAAGAAAATTGCCATATAATTTTTACATTTAGAGCTTGGATTCTGACAGAAGTGTAGTGAACACAAACTTCATGCCACAGTTGTCAAGGCAGTTGTATTCTCCTCTTGACAATCACAGTTCTGCAAAAGATTTTCTTCTTTCCTAGTGCTCCTTAGCATAAAAATAGGAAAGTGGTGATTGTCAAAATTTATTCAGTATTTATTGCATTATTATCGATTGTAGGTTTCTCAAATAGCTGTCCCACCACGGGCTTCTCAGATGGCCAGCAAACAAGCCAGTTATTTTCCCATTTTAGTGTGCTTTTTATGCTGTTAGCATATGCCCACTATGAGCTGAAAACTAATTTTTTGTGAATAGCTTAACAGCTGTTCACAGTGACTTAGAGGTTCTGATTGTGAACACCTAATCATACAGCTCTTGTATGGACTTCAGTGAAACTGCCTCCTGATAGAGCAGTTTAACTGTTTCTTACTTGGTGATATTTGTACTTACTAGAAGTAACCTCCAGTTTTGGAGATGAGAGAATTTGAATGGCATCAAAATAAGCCAAATACCAAACTTCTATACTGATTTTCCAACCCTCTGGATTGTATATTGAGATTGTAAATAGTTTTTTGTGTCATGTGAAGTGTTGATATAGATCCTTTGGTATTTAAGCATTAAGAAAAATGCATCTTAGCATCCATTTTAAATAATTAAATTTCAGAGCAGTTTTCTAAGTCTAATAGTTATAGTCCTCAACAAAGAAATGTTTTTTTTTCCACCTAACCTTTTTAAAAAAAAAATATTTTGTCACTCTCTTTGTTAGTGGTAATGGTTTAAAAGTTGCAGAACATCACAACTCATAGCCATTCCAAAAAAGGAGAAAGAAAAAGTTGCCACTTTTGTTAGGATATGATTGACTTGGTAATTTTTACATAGATTTAATGTTGAGCTGGTATTTATGAGGTGATTTTAGAGTTACTGTCTTTCTAGACAAACTTCATTAAATTCTTTATTAATTGTTAGCAAATAGTCAGAATTATATGAAAGATTACATTAACAAGTAGTTTATATTCTCCTGGCTCTTAATTACAACTAGTGAGATTATATCTAATGAGAAGACATAACCTTGATGTATGAGGAGGCTTTTGTTGCTTCTGCTTTGTGCATTGAGTCAGGGGTCTGCTGACTATCTCACCTTACTCTTTCATCATTGCTGAGGTTAAAGATCAGCTGCTCAGAGAGGCTTCAGGGCATCAGCAATCACATGTCTATACTCCCACAGAAGGTGAGTATGCAACCACAAGAATTGGAACTATAACTTGAAATACTCATAAAGAACTGAAATACTCATAAAGAAAAAAACCTGTATATTTTTAGATTCATTTGAGGTGAGAACCACTAACTTCCAAACAACCTTCTGTTATGTAATTAAGAGCAAGATCAGTTAATCTTTTAAATTATTTGTACTTTTCGCAATATTTCATAAATTTCTTTGCCCTTTTTAATTTTTTTTTCCCCCAGTGGGTATCATGGCATGATTTAGATACCGATATATAAGAGTCTTGAGTCTGGCATGACATCTGTCGGGGTCATGTCATGGTCATTATCATAATAAATTCAGTGTTGCATAATCTGGAGAAGAGCGACATGAATTTAATTTAAAGAGTAGCAAAGAATACATGGAATTTAACAAATGAATAATTTTTTAAAGTATATAATAATAAATTGAACTTTTATTGTGATATGAACTTTTAATTATAAAAAATCAGTAAGGGATCAACAAGCTCAATAAATTTGTCTTACTTTAGGTAGGAAAACGGGGGGAGAAAAAGTGAAAAAAAGTATGACAGTTTAACCTTGTAAGATAAAAATGGATTTTTCTGGCATGACTCTTATATGCTTTTGTATTGTTTGGTAATCATACTAATATGGAGAGTAGACATTTTTCTAGTTTGAGTGCGTATGACCACTCTTGATTAAATGTAACTGTGGAAAAACTTGCATGTTCTGATGATTTCTCGTCAAATACTGATTTGCTAACAAAGTGTGTGTATCTTGACCATCAAACAAATCACTCACTTCCTTCACACTTTGTGCAACGGCTGTGTTTTATTAAAAACTGATTTATGGATTTAAGGGCAGAATTTCCATTAATGTATGATTGTCACTGTAATTATAATGAATTATATCTTGCATGAGTAGGTATTTACTCAAACATTAGCATTTAAACTGGATTATCAGTATAACAATAAAATAAATATGATATTTTAAAATAAAAAACTCCCCCAAACCCCAAAACCAAATAAACAAACTCTACCACTAATACATCAGCTTTTTTCTCTATTTCCATTCTGTCAGCACTTTTTATCTCATTCTCTGGGATGCAACTGACATGGCATTTTAACACATCCTTCAAAGCTGTCTTGTTACTTTCTACTTTAATGTATAGCCATATGAAAAATCCTTGGTAAGCCATTTTTATGCCTTTAATTTTCCATCACTTCTTCTGCCTTCTGACAGGGTTGAATATTTTGTTTAAGAATTGCTCATTTAATCAAATGTTAATATTTAAAAAAAAAAAAAAAAGTGCCTTATATTGATGATTCTGTATAACTGGTGTTTGAGCTATTCTGGGTCAAATTCTACCACCATTGCAAATCCAAATCATCCCTGTCAAGGTCATGATATGCTATACTTTTATTCTCTTCCTATTCTCCTCTTCCTGAATGGACCCTTTTCATGATTTTGGAGTCGAGGTGTGCAGTTTATCTGGCCTCATTTTAGGGGTCTGTGTGCCAGCCCTGATTACACATAATGCCTAATAGGGTTAGATACCTGTTTTGAAATGGAAATCTATTTACAGGCTTGTGACAGCCTTTCTAGAATAAGTGTGGTGGCAATAGAGTAACAAAATTTTTCTATTCAGCAAGAAGAAAATCAAAGAGAGTTTCTTCCAGCTTTTGGTTATCTTAATTATGTAATAGATTAAATCTTTTCCACTTCTTCAAATGTCTGAAAAACTCAAGAAGCTAAAACTCATTATTACTTATCTCCATTTTGAGGCCTGGTGCTTGCGTTCTCTGCTCTGAGAACGTTTCTAAAGACCATTTTGTCCTCCAGACTCACTCTCCCTCCCTGTTTCCTTTGTGTAAGTATGGCACCTACTCTCTAGAAGAGAGGCAAGACACTGCTTCCACCAACAGTCTAGAATACTTCTATTTCCTTAAAAGACAGGTCAGTAGATACAGGCCAGTGATGATATAGGTGACTGTGCACTAAACACACAAGAAACCTCTCCCCTTTCCAGACAGGGCATCATTATCTTTACATCAGTCGAAGACCTTGACCTGACATCCAGCTCCTTTCAGGGTGCTGTGAATAAAACTTGTTTAGGTCCATGTTCTGGGAGCCATTTTTGGCTAATTCCCAAGCCTGTGCTCTGTTTTACCCAAAACAGGGGTGGTCAAGTTCTCTGAGCATGCAGAGGGTTCATTGACTCTGTTATGTCCCAGTAGAAAAGGACAGAAAGTACTGCCAGATTTGGGCAACTGAACAACCTGCTTCCCAGTCTCATTTTACTACAATCTGTAAGTGGCTGTGCAGCTGGATATTTGTTTAAGCAGGCACTTGAAAAGTATTTGCTTTAGGTCTGGGCTTTCAGGTGAATGATTATTCAGTTCTGTATGACTTGGGTAAGCATGTTTACCAGAGAAACATAAAACTCTACCCACATTGGTTAAGGGGAAACAATAGGTCTCAGATCTGGGACTCACAATGCTTGTTTCAGAAAGCTGGTGTTTACATCTGTCCTTTTTATCCCATTTTTCAAAATTGCCGTGTGTCTGATGAAAACCAGATAGTGATCAATCTCAAGGGACAGTATGTCTGAAGATATATAGATCACAAAAGTATCCGATTTAAATTTCTGTGTTATACATATTATTCGAAGGAGGGAATAAAAGATGAAGTTGTAAACTAGTTCTGCTGTTGCTGCTACATTGGAGATGCATGAGTCATGAATTAGATTAGATAAGCATATCTCATTGCATTGGCAGAGAAGGTAATACCCCAGAAGGGGAAAAACCCCCAACATTATTTCATATTATACTGTGTTTCTAAATGGTACTTATAATCTCTTCAAGCTTATCCAGTGCTGCCAGTGAAGGTATTAGACATCAAAGCTGAGTAAAACCTTTATTCAGCTGTGATATCAAATGAGTTGAGCATTGAAACTTATTGAATCATTAGTAGATGTGTTCTGAGGTAGTGTGATATGTATGTGTATACATGTATACACAAGTATATACATAAAAGTGCAGGTACTACCTCACAATTTCACATTCAGATGCCTGCCCTGTTCTAATACTGCACTGACTCCACTAAGACCTCCTTTTTACGTAGATATTGCCCAGCATGGAAAGCAAAATATGCAGACTACAGGAATCTAAATAAATATATATATGCATATATAACTGTATTAGGAAGGATATGACACTTTGAATTTTCAAGACAGTGGTAAAATATGTGATTTAATTTCTAGATAAGCTTTAAATGGTCGAATACGAGGAATTAACTCACCCAGAACCTTTTGTCATGTTTAGTAACTGACTGAGCATTAGTGCAGTACAGAACCTCTGCTGTTCATCAGACTAAAAGATCTTTTTCGCATTTTAGCATGACAAGTATTCATAGGTAGCAGATTTCATGAAGTCCACCTAAAAGGCAAAATTAAGTCAGGCAGGCAACAGTATGTGGATGGTCTTCATTCTACTTACATGTACTTTCCCCCTAATATTTGCCTAAGGCATCTCTTCCTTGTGTTCTTTGTTGAGGTCTCTCCCTGAGGTCCCAGGGGAAGGGACCCTGCAGTGTACGAGTCTGCCCCTGTCCCTGTCCCCTTTTCATGTGTGGCCTGTGCCTGTCTTCTGATTGGTAGTTGGGGGCTCCCTGGGCTCGGGAAGAAGGGGGCAGTCTTGTGATTGTGAGGTCAGTCGGCCATGGGACCTCAGCCTTGATGGGACTGGAGGGAAATCAACATCCATCAACACCTATAGAAATATCTCTTCATATTTCCTTCCAACGTTCATTGCTATCTTATACTTGTTATAAGGATTCCCCATTACAACAGTTCTTCAGAAGATTTCAGAGGTTTCTGACTTTTTCTGTTGAGAAAATTTTCCTCACTGGAAAATTTCTCTTTCTTTTGGTAAACAAACATGTTGTATTCTGCAACCTTTATCCTGGCCTTTGAAAGCAGTATTTGATATTCTATGAAAAATAATTGACAACAATTCATGCTGCAATATCCATGTTTGATCATTAAAAAATGGTCTGTTTTCAAGATTCCAGCTGATATTTGAGGTGTTAGGACTCAGGATTTTCATCAGTAGAAAATATTCGTCAGTGTAAATTATAACTGACTGGTATTGTATTGTGATGAATCAGACAATACAGCAAGTTGAAAAGGTGGTCTGCAGTGATTTCCAGCAGGAGGAATTCAGTGATGATAAGATACACCAGTCGGTGACTGACTTCATAGGTTTAATATATCTGTTTTTATTTCCCATACTCTCAGCTCAGGGGTTGTTTTGCTAAGCACCATCTCAAATCACACTGTGCATACATGAAGAAATTTATAAATATATATATATATAAAATATTGCAGAGAGTGGACTAAAAGGTACAAGGAGATTTAACAATGAGGCAGGAATGTAGATAAGTACTTACTACATCTCTTTCAATATTTTTTGCTGGAGTTTGAAGAACTTAAGAAGTGAATGTAGGCTACTAGTTCTTTGAACAGTATTATTGATCAAACTGTATCAAACAAGACATTGATGTTGTTAAAAATGGGGAATTCGAGACACTAAGAAGGCATAACTGGGGGGCATTGAGGAAACAAAGACCAGAAAGGTATTCAGTTAGAATGTAGTTATCCAAGTTTTATTTTAAACTAGGTCACTCCTTTGCTCTTAACCATGCAATCTGCTCTTATTCATATGGCACATGACTTCATTGAGAAAAGATTTGTAAAGGTCATTAAACTGAGTTGATAAGACTTTGGACCGCTTAACATATAAAGTAAAATTAAAATTACATTTTGTGGCACTACTGTGAGCTACTTTTCAGGAATTTGCCACTGACCTAGGATTTCAGGTATTTCAGCAATTTTTCTAAAAAAATTGCAAGAAATTGCATGAGAGCATTTAGCTTTGGTTCTGCCAGGTGCTGCCAATCTGTCTTAGCAGGTATTAAAATGGTGTTGAGAGGTGTTAGTGTAGGGGACAGAAATGGTACTAGCTGTGCTATAAAGCAGGTTCTTAAAATTCTAAGAGTATTTATCTGTGGTTGAAAATCTGAGTTTCAGAATATACAATATTTTGTTCTGCCTGCTGATGATCAAGCAAGTTTTGTACCTGGGTAAAATAGACAGGATATAGAGACACCATTGTTGGCAATGCTTAGGCTGTTGCCTATTTCTGTTGGATGTCTACAGTTAAATAAATAAGAAGAAAACTCATCCCTCTTTTGTGTAGGTGAGCCTGTTTGTGCTTAAAAATATATATTAATGAAACTACCTTCCTCAAAACCAGCTAGTAAACATAAATAAATGGCTTCAAGATCTCACCAGCTGCTGAAGTTGCCAAAAGGAAAAGGAATTATATTCACTCTAGCTGAGCACAGAATTATGCCCTGAGTAAATCACCCTTCAAACTATCAGTTTTTTTCTGACATGACTGTCAGGAAAAACAGAGAAAAACTTTTAAAGAAAAAATTTACTTGTGCTTACCCTTTGACAACAGTGTGCATTACAGTGATTGAACTTCATTAAGAGAATTGTTTGCCAGGCCTATTTGTCTTTCTTTTGACAGTTCTGGCATAAATATTTAATTTAATTTATGTTCCAAATTAAAAAATGTCTCTATAAAGACCGAGCAGTACATGCCCACTATGAAAAAAAATGATGCTTATATATTGCTGTGCCATTCACAGTGAAACATCTCTTTATGAAAGCTGACTGTTCCCTTACAGCCTGCAGTTTAACTCTTTCCTAGGTATGCTGAAAGAGAAAGCCTGGAGAGTTGGAAAAATGGGCTGAGAAGTGAAAGAGATGCCTATCATTGAAAATTTTTTCTTCAGGCAAGGATGCTTTTCTTGTTTTTAACATAATATTTCTCTACATTTGCCACATTGTCTCAAAAGCAGACAGAAAAAAGATATTTTTCTGTCTATACTTGGGGATTAGTGTATCTCTTATAGAAGACCAGGGATGGTAGTAAATTTAATGAATAGTTCATTCAGCAAGATATGTCAAAGTCCCAGGAGCAGTAACAAAATACGCATTTTTTTTAAATTTTCCTGTACATAATGACATTGGATTCATGCCATTTTGTCCCAAATGGCACTGGAATCTCTATTGTAGTGAGGAACCTTTGTTATAGTGAGGAATCTTTTACAACATGAATAAGACAGCAATGAACGTTGGAAGGAAAGATGAAGCCATATTTCTTGCAGATGTTTAGGGATTATTTTATTTCTTCAGCCCGCATGGCTGGAGTTCCCAGGCAGACCCCAGTCATGGGACCCTGCTCTCTTCCTGGGCCCGGGCACCCCAAACCACCCAATCAGGAACAGGCATGGGGCACTCGTGACATGGGAGCAGGGACAGGGACAGACCCGGACCCTGCAGGGTCCCTCCCCCCGGGATTTCTGGCAGAGGCACCTCCACAATTCACCCTTTCTTTTTAAATAAAGAACATTGGAAACAGTTAGATAAAATACAAAACATTTTCAAATGAAAGGAAGCCACTATCTTGAGTCCCCAAATGTCCAAACAGATTTCCTTTGGAGCATCAGAAGGGAGGCTGGACTTGAGCACGCTTCAGATGGAAACTGAGGAAGGGATTTTCCTTTTTGTACCTGTTGGAATCTTAGAAAATGACAGTTAATTTCTTCCTCCCTCCTTTTCATCCCCCCCATCGACATTGCAAAGGGGTTCATGGCAAATGAAAAGCCTGATTTTGTGAGGGGAACCAGAAAGGAAAATTTGGGCTGGGCATATATGGGGGATAAAGGGACATGGGATAAAAGGGAAAGGTGGGATAGGCGAAAGGATAGGGATTATGGGGATATTGTCCAGCATATCTACTGCCTTTGACAGGGACACCCCCAGGGCCTATAACACATGTGGCCTGTGGGCCCTTCCTTCCTTGCACAATTTTAAATTCTACTCTTTCTCCTTCTTCTAAGCTTGGAACATCACTTTTGGGGTTCTTTTTTACAATAGCAGATTTATGGACAAAAATACTTTCTCCGGTATCGTTTTTCAACAAGAAACCATAATTTTTCTTTACATTATACCATTTTACAGTTCCAATATCCTAGCTGCAATAACCTTTTCATTTTCTCAAGTTTCTTTGTTCTTCCTTTCACTTTCAGCTTTTCTCACTCTCACGTCGGACCTGCCGCAGTCGGGACCGCCGGGGCCGGGGCCGCCAGCACGTTCCTGTACAGGGGTCTGGACTCCTCGGGATCGTGTGTGGGACCGTGTGGGTCCGGTCTGGCCGTGCTGGTGCACACTGACCCTGCCGGCTGCTCCGCCTTTGGCCACCTCTGCACCGCTGCTTGGTGCTGTGCTCGCTCCCCCTCCGGAGTTCCATGTGACTGCTCCATGCTTTGCAGGCGTTCGCGCGGCTGCACGGCCATGCCCTGTGAGGCGTTCACGTGTGCGCGGCTTTGTATGGCCAGCGCTGCTGCTGCTGCTGCTGCTGTCAGCTGTGTGGCTGTCGGCCAGCACGGTTCCCTTCTCGCCCCCACGCTGCTCTGGCTCTGCTCGGCGTGGCTCAGCGTGGTCGCCATAGCGACTGCCACAATTGCCGCTGCCTTTCTCACTAAGGGGCTTGGGCTTGGGCTCAGGCTCGGACCGTCACGCACCACATGGCGTGGGGTGGTCATTGCTGGGTCGCGCCACTGCTGCTCTCTCTGCCCCCCTCGCCGCTGCTCTCGCCGTTAGTGCCTCTGCTCTCGTGGCTCGCTTTATGCATTTTTCAGCAGCCATTTCTACTACCTCTCCTTCTTTATTCTCTGTAAGAACACCTCGGAGACCCCTAGGAATGCCACTCTCGCATCCAGCGTCTTCATTGTCGCTCTCTCACCCGCTGTCGCTCATGAGTGCACTCCGATACAGGGATGGGGTCTGCTCTATGGCTTGTGCTTTCAGGGGAGCTGGGCACCTTCACCGCAGGCACCTCAGCCGCAGGCACCTCTGTGTCACTGGGACTGAGTATGTGCTTTATGAGAGCCTCTTCAATTGCAAGGGATGCTAGGATCAATTCTAGTACCATTCCACTTCTTGATTGGATCATTATCAACTCATCGATTTCTTTCCAAAAATTGTCTCCTCTAGTCACAGGAAAACCAACATCAAAAATTAAGTCTCGAGAGTCATAAAAGAAATTCTTGAAAAGCCAGTTAAAGAAGTGTTCTAAATGTCCCTGGTCCAGTTTTGTATTTTGTTTCTTTCACTTCCAAGTAAATTTTTTTCTGTGGCTCAGATAGCCACAATTCCTCTGATTTCTCCATCTGGTCAGAAAGTACAGCCAAAAACAAGACAATAAGAAAGTTCAATTACTCACAATTCACATCGGTGTACTCCAGACCTTTAGAAATCATTTTCAGGGATTGAATGTCAGCATATCTCCACCATTTGTTGTAGTGAACGGAATCCTTACAACAAGAATAAGACAGCAATGAACGTTGGAAGGAAAGATGAAGAGATATTTCTTGTAGATATTCAGAGATGATTTATTCCTCCAGCCACATGACTGGAGTTCCCAGGCAGCCCCCAGTCATGGGATCCTCTTCTCTTCCTGTGCCCTGGGCACCCAAACCAATGAATCAGGAACAGGTATGGGGCACACGTGACATGGGAGCAGGGACAGGGACAGACTCGAACCCTGCAGGGTCCCTCCCCCCAGGATTTCAGAGGGAGGCACCTCCATAAATCTCCAAACACATTTTCTACTTCCTTCATTTTTTTTTAAATTCATAATATGAAATTCTGCAATTCAATTCCCGTAATACTTCTGTATTCTGTATGTGTACAGTACTTTATCCACACATACAGGTTTTCTGTCAATTTTCTTTTAACATTTTAAATGAAGTAATACTTTTAATTTATAATGAATGTTCCTAGGGATATGAAGCTGAGGCACCAGAAGAATAAAGATTCAGTAGCCCTGACAATGAGGATACTGTAGAAATGGTTTTACTTCAAAAACCTGGAGATATCCTTTCATGACTTGAAAGGAGCCTACAAGAAAGGTGGAAGGAGACTATTTACAAGTATGTGAAGTGATGGGACAAGAGGATATGTCTTCAAAGTGAAGGATTAGATAATAGAAAAAAAATTCTTTAATGTGAGGGTGGTGAGACACTGGAAGAGGCTTCCATCATTGGAGGGCCAGTCTGGATGCAGCTCCAAGCCACCTAGTCAAGTGGAAGGTGTCCCTTCCCATGGCAGGGGAGTTGAAACAACCTGGCCATTCTATGATCCTGTGATCTTTCCTAGGTTGCACTGGATTTAATACCTCCAAGATTTGTGCGTCAATGTGCACTTCTGAACACAGCAAGTGGAATACTAGGCCACACTGTTTTACAGCCTAGATGTTCTCACATGAGACACCTCAATTCTAGAAATAAATGCTAAGTCATGATTGAACACTCTGAAGATTTTGCTCTGACCTTACAGTACTGATAAAAAGATGAGAATTGAGAAAATATATGTTTTCAAAATTGAGAATCAATGCAATGCTTAATTCCAGTTGGTTTCTTAATTGTCCTCAAGTGCCCAAGAGACATGTTTTCACAGCTTATTATTTTTAGTAATTAAAGAAATCAACAAGATATTATTTTCACAAATAACACCTATTTAGAGGTTTTATTTGTATGATGTTTAATATGCTGCTTAAGGTTTTTACTTGAGGCTAAATGAAAATATTTTCCTATTTGTACAGAAAAAGACATCACAGAGGAATCTTTTTTACCCAGAAGAGTTAATTAACTCTTTTTCCCATCAATATACATAATCTTCACATGAAATTATAATGGCTGTAAAGATGCAGGGTAATTAAAAACAGATTTTTTTCTGTTGCAGACAATAAATGCCCTCATCTGGATTAGTGCTAGTGTTTATTTTCAGTTTAAATTGAGTTTAACTGTAAAGTTATATAGTCTGAAAATTCCTAACTTTTTTTTTTAAATTACCTTGTGCGTATTTGATGTCAATTCAACAGTCATCTGGTGGCTTGAGGTACTAGCTCTTTCATACAAGAAACTTACAATGAAGTTAAAACTGTAATAGTTCATCACAGTGAAAGGACTTCCTTTTTCTCCCATTTTCTTTTGCTGCAGGCTCATTATTGCAGAGCTGGGATACCCCCCATATATTGGGTTGAATTAGATTGGAACCATTAAAATACTGAGACTGGATTCCAGAATGGATGTGTCTATGCTTTCATGCCTATGAGAGAGAGAGAGAGAGGAACTGATGTAATGAAACAAGAGTGTAAAAATACTTTTAAAAGTTCTTCTAGTTTCTTTTGACAACTAATACAGTATTAAAAAGGTAAAAAGGGAAAGATTCCCCAAAACAATTTTTTTTCTGGGTAATATTACTGAAGACTTGAAGCATGCATATGTTTCTTGTCATGTGTAGCAGCAGTCTATAGACATATCCATATGTAGGGAATGTGGTATATTTTCAACACTAATGACACCCGTGGGGAGATAATGTGCAGCATCTTGTAAATCTGCATTAAAACCGAAAGTGTCGAGCAGTTTTGTTTACAACTCTATTGTTTTTAGAATAATCTCTGGCTGATGACACCTTTCTGAAATCCCACTTAGAGTAAAATTTTTCAAGTGTCTAATAATATAGATGATTGTATTCTCTTTGTTAGATTAATTTAAGATAATCATAAATCCTGTCAGCTCATTCATCTAAGATCTTAACCACACAGTAAAAGTAATTTTTTCTAAGGACATGACTGATTTGATTTTCTCTGTAGGACCAGTTTGTTTCATGATCTTTTTGTATGAGTCAGCTGTCAGTAAGGTCACTGTTGCATTGCTGTGACCACAAGAAGCTTCATTCCCCACTAAAAAGAGTTATCCTAAATAAATTCCTTATCTTATTTAAAAGTGTGGCAAAATCATACTGTCTTCACACTAGAGCTGCTCTGCAAGGCAGTTATAGCCCTTTTAAAGTGTTTGTTGTTGGCTTTTGTGAACTTCTTGTGTCTCTAAGTTAAATCTTTTCCAGAGGGAATGTGCATTGTTGATTTAGTGCTATCACTGCATCTGGTCTGTAGTGCTAATGGCTTGTCTTCTACAGCCACAACAGTGGCCCAGCCTCTGGCAGGGTTTTCTATTCCTACACTTAGTTCTCCATTTATAGTGTAGGAGTGAAAGCCTGTTAAGCAGTTTCATTACTCTCTTATTTTGTATAAAAAATGTAAAGTTGAATTAACACTTTGAAGCATGTGGGAGGTATTCAAATACATGCACACATGTGCTCTGAGGATTAATTGTATGGCTTTGTTTGAGTTAAATAATTTTTCTTATCCTTCTATTGTTTGTTTTCTTATGTCTTACAAATTTATTTCATTTCTGTCCACTTCTTCACTACAGTTCTCTTCTGCTCTCATTTTCTGTCATATCTTTGATGTCTAACATATGCTTAGAAAAAAAATATTCAATGTGGAGTTGAATTTCTTTCCTTTTTTTTTTTTTTGTAATGTTTGCATAGATTAGCAGTTTGTTTTGATGAGGTTTTGGCCTTATTTCTTCTTTTCTGTAAGAAATTGCACTGAGTACAGTTTTTTTCCTATTTCCTACTTCCTTCCTCTACCCAAATAACATTTAACCTATAGATCAACATCAAAATTAACAGAATGGTAGATGTCTTAAGAATAATGGAGTTTTTATATATTTAGTGAAAACAAGTGCTCCATAATTTCTGAAAAGCCATGAAAATAATAGCAGTTAGGGGTGGAAAGCTGGGAACAGCTGCAATAGGGACGCAAGTCTTGTTGAACTCTGGGGAATGTGTCCTTCTGAATGCTTCAAGCTAAGATAAAAAATTGTAAGAGCAGATTCTGTTGCCTTAACCAACTTTACAACATGCACAATGCTGTTGTGGGAAAGAGCATAATTGATCCATGGTTGCAATAGAAGACTGTGGTTAACTTTCAGGATGCCTAGCTTTGCCTTCTACATAGTTCAGGGTTATCCTCCAGTTGGATAACCATAAACTGAAGCATCAACCTGTGCTTTCCTGCTATGGCTTTTTTCCAGATCTCTCAGGGTTGTATCACTAAGGGCCTAGGCCTAGTACTTTATTTTGCTTTCTATGAATAGCCATGCTAGAGCACAAAGGGCAAGATAAATATTTTTGCAGTAGCTTATGTTTCTGAGAAGTGTTTTATGTTATTTGGAATTTTCCTTCAAGGTCAGCAGCCATTTGTGTTATGGCTGGAAGGTTAAGGGGTCAGGAATTTTGCATTAATAGAATTCAAACAGGAAGTGATGCCAAGATGTGACTTTCTCCCAGTGCATTGATATCCATGCGATTGAGTCTGAGTTGTACTCCGACTCATGGAAGGTCATGTAATGTATACGTGTGGATTAGCTACTCCCACAACCTACTCCTGACAGAGGAAAGGCTCTAAAGCCCTTACAAGGAATTAGTGACGAGTAGAATTTCTTGCTTTCATGGTCTTCAGGTTGTTGTTTATTAAGACTTATCAGCAAAGTACAAGGCACTGGCACGAGACAGCCAGTGAGAGAGAGAAGGTGGCAAATGCGTCTTTATCTAGATATCAGGGCCTATTTATAATAACATAAACCAATAAACAGTTGAAATGAAAGATTTTTTTCCCCCACAAATAGCTACAGAATTGCTCAGTCACGTTGACAGAAATTGCAGTATTCTTTCTCCAATCATTTTCTTCTAGTTTTATCACAGAATATGGAGTCATAGAAAAAGAAGGAAGATAGAAAAGGACAACTATCCTCCATCTTGGTATTTTCTGCTTTATCTACTTACTATACTAAAACCCCTAAAAACGCTAAGATTTTCACATCATAACAATCTACATAATATTCTATCATCTAATTCACACTTCTGTAGTTTCTACTTGCTCCCACAACCTACGCAACTTTCTCCATGGACGGAGGTCAAAACTAGAGTTGCACAAGGGAGGTATAATGTCTTAAATAAGGTATGGAAATATTGTCCGTATTCTAGGTTCCCACATATACTGAATAGTAAGGGATCATTTATCAAGATTATCAAACTCCAACTCCTGGCCCTTCACAGGATGCAAGATACCATGTGCCTGAGAGCACTGCCCAAATGCTTCTTGAACTCTGTCAGGCTTATGCTGTGATCTCTTCCCTAGGGAGACTGTTCTAGTGCCCAATAACCTACAGGGGAAAGAGCTTTTTCCTGATATCCAACCTAAACCTCCCTCGACTCAGCTTCATGCTGTTTCTTCAAGTACTGTGACTGTGCACCACAGAGACGAGATCAGTGCCTGCCCCTCCTCTTCCCCTCACAAGGAACCTGTAACTGCAGTGAGGTCTCCCCTCAGTCTTCTCCAGGCTGTACAGACCAAGTGACCTCAGCCACTCCTTATAAGTCTGAGGAGTAGTCCTGTTCATTCAGTTACAGTGTCATTTATTGTTAAGATTCATGGGTCACGGGGAGGCAGTATTTGTTGGGAGGGCATATATACTATGTAAGGATTAAAAAGTCCATACAAATTAATTCAGAGACTATATATTGATGTTTAAGAGACTTACAAATCACTTTCTTGTGGACTCAGCATTACTAGTGATTGAAGTGTGGTTATTATATGATCTATGGATGTGAAAGATAAATCCATTTAAATTAGGTGAATTGCCGAATGGATCTTTATGTTCGATGAAATATCTTCTGCTTGTAGCAACAATGCCAATTTTTATCACTTTAAAATCTGGTTTAAAAAATAAAAAAAAATTATTTTATTTTTTCCACTATAATCTCCAAGCTGCTACAAGTGCATATTTTTAAACTTACCATAAAATATTTTTAGCTTTCTACTGCAATAAAGTATACATGGCATGTATTATTAGAAACCAGGATTGGACAAAATAATTTCCAAAGTAACTTTTATTCTAGTGGTTTACTTAGCAGGGTAGGGGTGTTTGGATTGTAATCAAGACCACCACATGTTGCTAAAGTTAACACTTGGATTTAGAAATGACATGAGGCAAGAGTGCTGCTTAAATCCCACTTAAATCATTGATCTAAGAAGCTAAAGAGACTTGAAAGGCTCAGAATCCTTCTGCTTCCTTCTTACCTGGAGACAAGTTTGACCTCATGTGAAAAATGGAAGAATTGTCCTTCGGTTATAAAACTTAACTAAAAACACCTCAACAATAATTAAAAAGAAATAAGACCCATATCAAAAAAAATTCAAACAGAAGCAAATGTGATGCCAGTGACATGTTTCATCAATCACTATTTCCTACAGAATTATTGTTTGTCTTGTATAGTCAAATAAAGTATCATTATGCAATTGGTGCTTGGCTTTTCCCTTTAGCTAACACTCTAACCTAAATGCTTTCAGTTAGTATCTCAGTATCATAGAGAAGTTTTTTCTGCTAAAAGTGGTGAGCCAACAAACATATGTTTTTTGTGTTGAAGCATAAAACAAAACTACGTAACTTCTTCCTTTTCCCTTCTTTTCCTCTCTCTCCTTTTGGCAACCACTGCACATCTTCTGGTGAACACAGTGCATATTTCTCATAAAGCCCTCCTATATGAGAACCTCCGCATAGCGACCTATCTGGGGACATCCCTCCCAATGAATTTAAAGTCTACCCAGTTTAAACAAACTGAAGGATGGACATTTGCAGGAAGTTACTTCAGGAAAAAAAAGCTTGGTGATCTTGACCTTACAGAATCTAATCTGTTAGGAAACGATGTGTATGTTGATTCCTCTCAGGGATTTGTTTAGTGCCATATTTTAGTTTTTATATTAAATGTGCTTGCTGTAGAACAGGCAATAGGTATGACTTAAATATGACTGGGAACTTTGGCAATTTTTGCTACTGACATATGTACTGTGTTGAGATAGACATATTATTAGGAATGAGGACTTGACTCCCTCTTGTCCATGCAGGTAGGATGTTGCTAACAGGTTAGGGTTAGGGTACAAGACAGTGCTTTGCAACTTAGATTTCATAGACTTGCTCAGTGTCATTGTATAACAATAAGACACTTTTCACTAATTTCCACTCAGAGTTTTTGGTTGTATCTAATGTATTACATGCTACCTGAAGAATTAATGAATTTTTTATTTTGTGAGATAAGGAGTCTATAGGAAAAAAAATATTTTTTGTTCCTTAAGCAGGGTTTCCGCTCACAAGTCTTCTCTTCCTTATGTGAAAAAAACCCCTGTTGGCTGCTTGGAAAACTTCTGAAAGCTGTTTAAATTTCTTTATATTTGCAAACTGTGTTCTCTAGCATGTTAGAAATTGTCAGGTAAAGAAATTCTCCTACTTGAATAGAGTGGGGGAAGAACTGAAAGGATGTAGACATCCAGTGGCAATGGAAATACCTTGGAGCTTACAGAAGAGGAGCACTGAACTTGGTGAGCCCCCTGAGCCTCAGTTAGTTCCCCAGTGTTTCCCAGCACCTCTCTATCTTCTCTATCTTCTTTAGATAACTACTGCCCTTTAGCAATGTGCACAGCACTGCTGGAAAAGTTGGGTGGAAATACCAGCAAAACCCGGAGAAGAGATTATACGTACAATCTCAAAAAACACCTAAAAAAACTTAACATCCATAAGTCCATGGGCCTTGATGGATGCATCCATGTGTGCTGAGAGATCTGGTGGACACCATTGTGAGGCTACTTATAATCCTCTTACAAAGGTCATGGTGACCAGGAGAAGTGCCTCAGGAGAGAAAGCAAATGTCACCCATGTCTTCAGAATGGGCAAGAAGGAGGACCCAGGCAACTTCACCTCAGTCCCTGGAAAGGGGAGGGTGTGCCTCATTCTGGACTCTACTCACATGGAAGACAAGAAAGTGATCAATGTGGATTCACTAAATGAAATAAAGGCCTAAGCAACCTGATCTGATTCCATGGCTGAGCCTGCTCTGGGCAGGGGATGTAGATGAAGACCTCCTGAGACTGACATTTACCTGAATTGTCCTCTGTAGTGGGTTGAACCTGACTTGATAGACAGCCTTTTAGACTAATGACGGTTCTTACAATTTACACATTTAAACCGTGCGGAAAGGCGGGAATTTCTTTTTTGTCCCAGCTCTCCTGCTGGAAGGTGGCCAGGGCCTCCGAGCCTCTGGGCCCTGCTGGGTGGGGGCCCCTGCCCCTCTCCCCTTTTCCTACTGCTGCAGCACGGACCCTGGGTCGCTGGAGGGGAACTGTCCCAGAGCCCAGGCAGCTAAACCCAGCCATGGACTGCCACACAGCTAAAATCTTTCCAGAGCGGCTCCTTGGGACCGGCGGGTCCCCCCCGCCGTCCCCGGTCCACACAGAGCTGGCGGGAGCCTCCTTTCTACAGCCAGCACACTTCAGGCTGAACTGAAGAAAACCCCATGCAGCCAGCAGCACAAAGGGAGCGAGGCTTTCTTCACCATAAAGCCTGAACAAGAACATTCTTCAACATAGAGGCTTCAGAGTCAGAGAGAGAGTGAGCCATGTGAGACGGAGCTGGAAATGGCGGCGGAGAAAAGGGGCGGTGCCGCGTTCCTCGCGCAGAGCTTAAAAATACTTCTGGCATGCTGTGGTAAGAAACTGTAATATCTCAAACTGTTTGTCTCTTTAATCCATTTGGAGTGCATGGGGGGATGGAAGGCCTATGTGTGGCCCTTGAAAATTGGGAAGATTGCCTATGCCAAGCTATTTAAGCAGTGAGAGGCTTTTAGAGATTTGTAACAAAGAAAGCCTTTGTGTTTAGGCCCAAATAACTCATCTTTAAATGATTGATAACCCCATGTGATGTCCCATTTGTGGCAGTGGGAAAGAACTGTAATATTTTTCATGAGAGAGATGGTTTTTTCCACAGCAGATTGTTTCTTTCTGGGTGGGTCTGTTGTTGGGGGCAGTTTAGGAACCACGCAAAGCAAGAAGAAACCCTTTTTTCCTTAAGCATAAGAAGGAAACTTTTCGAGAACTGTAACACTGTGTAAAATCTCAGGTTCTGTTATCCCTTTGTGCGAGTTGGGTAAAAAGAGAGAAGTGCTGGACAAGGTGTATGTGGGGGATTTATTTAATTCCTTGTTATGTCTGTTAACTTTTATTTCTGGTAGTAATAAAATTCTTTCTTTGTACATCAACTGTTTAAGTTTGAACCTGTTTTGCTTCCCAGCTATCTAGTTTTCCTCAATATTTTCTTATTTTCCCCTTATGAAAATAGCCAATTTCATGTGCTTGACGCTTAGTTGTGTCAAACCACGACATCCTGCCATGCCAAATGAGTTGGCAGGTCAGTATTTCACAATCATAAAACAGCCAATGTGATTGTGATCTTAATTACTGAAGAATTTGCTTAATTTTGTGTGTTTCAGTAAGGCAAATGAAAAGCTGGTGAATGTTAGAGTTATGCAATAATATAAGATAATTAAGGGAGAGGGGAAAAAGCATGGTGATAAAAGATTTTTATTTCTGTCTTCTAGGTCAGTTATTGCTTATCTTTTTAGATCCTTTTCCACAAGAATTTCTGGAGTGAGATAAGGGAAAAAATTATGAAAAAATAATGATGGTAATTGAATATAGTAATTACTTATAACGAGGAAGGAAAAAGGAAGGATTTTGGCACAATAAAAATTCCAGTAACAATTTTCCACAGGCAAAAATAATTTGTTTGAGTGCAATATTAATAGATTTGTTAGGAAAGTACTTATAATATGAAATATTGTGAGTAGACCTCTTTCCAGATGGATTAAGATTAATGGGTTCTCCAGTAGAGTTTGAAACCTTATTGCTCGGTGGAGAGAATTTGTTGCACCTAGATTTGTCTGAATTGCTGCTTCTTTACTCTCTTCCTTTTGTTGCTCCTTTGGCTTCAGGGGAGAGGCTGGAGATAAAGAAAACAAAAGAAAAGAGTGCTTCTAATTTCACTATGGGGTGGTGTCCTTTATCTAAAAGGCATTTAGTCAAAACTAAATGAGATGGGCAATGTGAGGCTGTTTACTGCACAGGAATATTAAATGGAGGGAAGGTGATATTACATACAAAACAATTAAGTTTATACACCAGTGCAGTTTAGAGAGAGTAGCATATCCAAACCAGGATACTTAAAAGTCAATTAAAACTTTTATGTTGTAGATTCAGCACTGGGACAAGGAAGGAGAAATAATTTGTGATGCCATAGAAACAGGGGTGAACAGCTTATTCTCTGTTTAGTATTGAGTGTTTCTTCACTGAAAGCATGGAAAAGCATTTGGAAAATTTCTACAATTCAAGTCAAGAGAGAAATAACTAAAATGTGCAAATGACCTCTACTCATAACCACTAGCAGTGAAAATGCACCCTTTTAATACCAAACAAGCATTGGAAATGCCAATTATCCAGCTTCTTAATTTTGTATTTCAGTTCTGAGAGATCAGGGGCAACATGACAATGTTATTTGATGCATCTCTGACCAAAGAAAAGAAACAAATTAAAACTATTAGTGGCAGGCAAACCAGGGTGATTTTGAAAATATCTTTCAATAAAGGAAAAGCGGCTGCATTTGTGCCAACAGTTTTGGAATTTTTATCGACATGTGTCCATTCCAGTTCCCTAGAGATGGCAAACCCACACCAGTGATAAAAAAGGTCTATACATGTGAGCTTCCTGATTGTTTCCAAATTCCTGAGAAGGCTATAGCAGAGCTGCATAATTTTGCCTTAAGGAAAAGCACTCAGATTTTTTTTTTTTGCATATGCATGCTGAACTTTATTTCCCCCTCCATGTTTTCCTTTGTCATTTCCCACTCATTTTTAGTTGTGAAAATCTTAAACTGAGTAGAATTCAATGTTCTATATTTTTCCCCTTAGACAGAAGTCTGTTTCTAATGGAGGTTTACACCAAAACTTCATTAGAAAAGGCATACATATTGTAAAAATGATGCTTTTTTTGCCCATTACATGTTTTAAACTTTTCAGTTAGGGTCAGACTCTAATTTTTGATTCCTACTTTTTCTTGACTTAGCATGTCTCTAGATCCTTTTGAAGGGAACAATATTTTAAAAGAACATCATTGTGTGGTAAAACAAATCTCAGAAATTCAAAAATCATTCACCCACATGCTATATTTTTGAGTTTTGTCAGCCCTTCATTGGGAAGTTTGTTGGGCAGTGTGGCCTATTTACACATTTTGATGAACTTCATTTCTGGGCTTTTCTAGACATCCCGCTGTATCATGTCTAAAATGTAGAGGAAATTACACAGTCAGAACATTCAGTGTTCATTTTAGGTTGCATTTGTCACTGACCAAGGATGGACAGAATGAGTTTTAGGATTCAGGGAGATTAACCAGGAAGTGTTCTATAGACAGCTTCATTAATGGATTTATGTTGGAGACATTAACATTATTCTTTCAATTATATCTAAAGATTTAGACTAATTGGGAGATGTGGATTGCAAGATGAAATGAATTTTAGTTACCTGTGGGATGCTTGGACTCTATTTTTCTCAGATTTAGAGACTGTTTAGGACACCCTAAAACGGACCTTCATTGATATCAGCTGCTCCCAGGATTCCACTGTGACCCAGCATATTAGTAGACTGTTTAGGCAACCTATAACAGATAAGGAAAAAAACTCAGCTGACTGGCTGAGCTGGCAATGGGCTTAGCTCGTAATTCACCTGAAGAGGAAGAAAAAAGTCCTTGTGTCTTACCTGAAAGAAATGGTCAGAAAAATTTAGTGCCCTTTTAGACACATCTGAAAGTTTTTAAATTTTATTTGAAGCATTAATTTTACTGCTTTCTTTTCAAACCCAAACCAGTCTATGATTCGGGGAGATGATTTTTTTCAGTAATGTGGAAATGATTTCAAGGCATGCCAGTGCTATAAAATAGCTTTAATTTTACATCTGTCAGTCCAGATTTTGCTCCTCTTAAGGAATATTTCCTTATATTATTAATTTATGTTTCACAAACTCTAGAAACACAAGGAAGAGGAAAATGCTTGGGTGTTTCCTAGCTCACTGGGTTTTTTTTGCATTTTAGCCTTATTTTCATGAGTCAAGTGTGACCCAAGGCAAGTTCTATATCTGTATAGATTATGTGTATACTTTTTCTCAGATTCTCATAACTGAGGCTTGTAGCTGATAAAATGAAGAAACTTGAGAAACTTGCATAAGGTTTTAAATAAGATAAGTCACTATATGGTAAGATTATGGGTCACTAAGTTGCTGGGGAAAAGAAAAAAAAGAAAAGAAGAGAAAAGAAGAGAAAAGAGAAAAGAAGAGAAAAGAAGAGAAAAGAAGAGAAAAGAAGAGAAAAGAAGAGAAAAGAAAAGAAAAGAAAAGAAAAGAAAAGAAAAGAAAAGAAAAGAAAAGAAAAGAAAAGAAAAGAAAAGAAAAGAGAAAAGAAAAGAGAAAAGAAAAGAAAAAAGAAAAGAAAAGAAAAGAAAAGAAAAGAAAAGAAAAGAAAAGAAAAGAAAAGAAAAGAAAAGAAAAGAAAAGAAAAGAAAAGAAAAGAAAAGAAAAAAGAAAAGGGCAAAAGAAAAGTCTGGGATATTAACACTGTCCCCATCAAGCAGAATAAGATGTGACTACTACAGACTTCTACCCAAACAGTTCTTACAAACTTTTGATGAAGGAGCTTCTCTGAGTTCCAAATTAGGTATCCCACCTGTGGAAAAAATACATACCTTAAAACTGAGAAGTTTAAGGTGCGGTTTTTCCAGAGAGTATAATTGATATAACTTGCCTTCTGAGAAATCATATAGGTTAAATAACTAATCAGTAAATGCAATATTTTTACAGAATGAAGAATATTTCTATTTAGGCTGCTGCCTTTCTGGAAGTCTTGGGATACCTTCTCTTACACAGAACACAAATCAGAAGGAGCTTTCTTTTTTAAGGTCCATGCTGTAAACTTCTTCTCTGATTGTTAAATTACATGGAATTCACCTTACTGCAACAGTCTGAAAGACCAAATTCACCAGGCCAGGAGTTTCATGTGTATTGTACTGTCCTGTCTTCTTCCAGTGCAGTGGAATTTACAGAAATCTGATGCCTTCAGAGATGGAACAATGCCTTATTTTCTCCATCTCTAACTTGGAAATATTTTGCTCTGACTTTTACAATTTTAATGAACTTTTCAGTTAATAATAAATAATAGACAAAATAAACATATTTGTTCTATAAAATGGTTTATGTCCTAAACTTGCACTCATAAAAATTTATTCTGACTGCTTAATTTTCCTGATAAGAGAAATCAGATTAATCTATGCAAAAGTTTCCATCTTAATCCTCACAAAACTTCAGGCTGTCCTATTATATCCAAGGTAGCACAATATTAATATATTGAGTTCAAAATTAGAATGACAAAGAGAAGCATAAGTCATTACAGGAGCTTTTAAAATTTGTTCTGACTTGTTTGTGACTTTGTTTTTTTCCAAACAGTCAGTCCCTGATTGACTAGAATGATTCAAGTTCATCTTAGCTGTTGACCTCTTGATGCGAGCATTCCAGCTCTGGACCCCCAGGGCCACACAGAAAAAGAGCCTCCAAGAGCTACATTTTCTATTTCACTCTTCCTGGTATGTATCTCAGTTACCAGAATGTGCAATCTAACATTTCCTGCAATTCTGTTTCTAGCACTGCAATGAGGTCAGAGAAATTGTCTTCTTTCCCGTGGCCATCAGTACTGAAATTAGAAACAAATCAGATACTGGATTCATACTACTTGGTTGTTAAAACTTCTAATCCCAAAGATTTTTAACTGAATTAAAATTCTCCACCATTCCTTCTACTGGGTGAAATTTAATAATCTAAGTGACTTTCAGAATTCCAATTTTAACTGGGAGATATTTTGTCAAAATATATTCCAACAATTTTCAAGGTAGATGGGGCAAATTTTAATATGTTCATTTCATAAATCCAAATGAGTAAATTAAGGTGTGGCCCAATTAAGATCAACTTTCTGTGTAACAGTTAATGCCTTGGCATATTTTCAGGATGACTTCATGTCCTCATGGTGAATCCTTTAAAATGACCGCTTTGTGATGATGAACACCAGCAATTTTAACAGAGGAGTGAGTGCCTAATTTCCAAAACTCATTCTAGAATAAGTCAGAAATAATAAGGATTCATTAGAACTGATATATCAAGACTGGAAGACCATTTTCTATGTGGTCTGCTCAGAAAACTGACTGGAGAACAAAATACATTCCTTCAGTATGGGACAATAAGGAAATACACACTTAGTAAAATCTGAATTTCATGTCAAGATTTACACTGCAATTTTTTTTAATTTTTGATTTTCCATTAACAAATAAGCAATAAGCAATTCCAAAAAAATAATATTTTTATTAAATCAGAGTTTTGAGAATAAGCTTTTAATCATATTTTCCATAGTAAATATCTTACCATTTCTCTTACTGCCACACTCTCTTCCTAGTCAAAGCAAGAGGAACAAAGTTCACTTTTTCAACAGAATCTTTTTGTAAGGCATCACACGGAAGACAAACTTATCTACACAACGCATGTAAGGCAGAACTGAGCTAAGAGCTTTCAATTTTTTGGTCTAATAGTTATTCTTACTTGCAATTAAGTTGGATGTCAGAAATGAAACATTACTTTGAAGGTGAGATGGATTACTGACAGGGAGCTTGCTGTGCTTACCCTGTTCCTAAGCATTGATATTTAAGCTGGGTTTATTTTTTTTGCTTGCTTTAACATTTTTCAGAATCAGGAAAACAATGTTAATAGATTATCTCTCTGTGTAGCTCTTCAGCTGTGTCTGTTTTGCTGACTGCCATAAAGAGTCAACAGGGTTTAAATCCGTGAAAGATTCAGGGGGAAATGTTCTTAATATTTGTTAGTTTTCCAGCCATTCTTTACCAAGGGAATACATCTTTAAAGAAACCAAATGATTTTGAGGTTATTTTTATGTTTGTTCTTTTCTGTAGCTAACTGATACTGTTGAATTTCTATTAAAGTAAAATGAACTCAGCTCGTTTGCACCATTGGAGGAACTGACCTGAACACCAGTAGGTTGTTATTTTTTAACATAGATTTTAAATACAAAATTGTGTGAGCTAAAAGATGGGGAACGAATCTCTTTTTATTTCTTTTCGGATGGATTGATGCAACATGGCAGCAAAGCAAGAAGCAGTAGCTCCCCTTCTGTGAGAGGTCAAGGGAGTATTATATATCCTATACAGAATACTTGTAATGTTAAAGTAATTTGGCTATCTTGAAAGAAAATGGAAAGTTTTTTTTCCTGCATTTACTGAACAATGTGGTTTTGTACTATGTGACTGTAAAATACTGTGAAACAAGTACTTGCTTTACAACAGTGTAAAACAGATTTGAGTTGCAGCTATCGCCACACTCTATTACTGAAATTAGTCCTCTTTCCTTCTTCTCCGGCTCTTGCTCTGCTGTCCAGGTTGGACCTCTCCTCTCATTGTGCACTTTTCCTGGTTTAACTTAACATTATAAATGTACATATTCATGCGTCAATTACTACATGGGAGCGTGACTCCTTTCTATGTCTGTTATTATGCCACAGATATCAGTGAAGTCTGTAGCAAATCTTTCCAGCGGAAACAACTGGACAATCAGGATCACTAGTGACCATATTTTACTTGCTGAAGAGAATATAATTTGTAAATGGGCCATAGTATGTACTATGAATGTCTGGTGTTTGGATAAGAAGAGTAACCTTTGATTGAAATGAAGGATTAAGATGAAAAATAAAGAAATATCATGGTTAATATTAATCCATCCTTTCTCCATTTGATGACACAGGCTGAAAATTTGTATGTATACATGCGTACAAATAGAATGAAGTATCTATTAAACTAGTAAAGCTATTTTAGCTTATCTGACACACTGATAAATCTTTACACTATTTCTCTTGGGAAATAAAAGCTTGACTTTGGTAGTAGATGGCAGCTTCTCAGCAGGTTGGGTTGGAGATCTGCCTTCAATCATTACATAGTGACTAATGGAGCATAAGTATTGCTCTTCTGTTTAGGAGTTTTCGATGTCCATTTATCCTGAGGCATGTATTACTTGGATTTGAAGTGCAGACATTTGTCCTCTGAAAAGGAGTCTCATAAATCTCAGATTAAACAATAATATATTGATAGACTGATACAGCTACCTAGTACATCAGCCATCTTTTTCAGTAACATGACTATGCTATAAACCTGAATTTTTCTTCGCTAAACTTTTTGCTCTCTTTGTCCCATCCTAGGACAGTTCAGGCTGTCAGGGACCGGAGGATATCTCCAATTCAGCACCCCTTCACAACAGCAGGTTCTGCTGACATGTCAGGCCAGGTTACCCAGGACTTTATCCCATATGGGCTTGGAACTGTTCAAGGATGGAGACAGGGGGTTCCTGATAAACCTGCTTGTTTGACTGAGAATGGGATGGCTCATTCTTACCCTTGGAGGACTTTGACTTTGAAGCCCTGCCAGCCTCCCTGAGCTCTGGGGCCCTTCAGAGCTACCTCCCTGGGATCCTATCAAGCAGCTTCCTGAGCAAGTCAAATTTTTTCTGAAAACTCTTGTCTTTGCTACTTGATTTTACTTTACCTTAACCTACACAAAAATTCAACTTTACTTCTATCCATTCAGGACTTTGATAATGTACTTCTGCTCCAACAATATTTCATTTTTGTGTTAAACAAACACATACATACATATGCAAAGTTCTGCTTTCCCCTCCAGTGTCAAGCTCTCAGCCTCCTCAAGCAACTGCCAAGACCAGATAGGTCAATCAGAGCCCATAGGACCCTTAAACAAACCTCTCTAAAATGCTTCTCTCTTCTGTCTCTTTTTTAAATTTTTTTTTTTTTTGGTTACAAAAGAAAATTAATTGTTGAAACCTTGAGCAATCTCATTCTCTGGATTTGTGAGAGATGCTTTCATGAGTAGAGTCCTCTTCCCAGTGTTTGAAAATGGTCTCCTTGTATCTGTAATGTATGTTTTTTCTTTTGTTCTGCTGTCCTTCATTTCTCAGGTAGCAGTAATAAGAACATTGTAATAGGTGCCCAGTTTGAGTATTCTACTAGTGAAAAAAACAAAATTGCATTAAAAATTGCTTAAGTATGCAATAAATAAAGCAAATTTCTTTAATAATGATATACAGAGATGAAAACTCCTATATATTGTGGTTTTATCACTTAGGTAAATAATGCAGCCTTATAAGTTTCAGTGAATTTTTTTTTCTGAGAAAACCATGAGGATTAAATAAAAAATCCAGTCTTTGAATGACATTCTGGAAATGGTCCATACTGAAAATGCCAAGAAGGGTTGTGGGTTTTGGGTCTTTTTTCATGGAAACTGATAGTATCTCTTACTTGCTTCATTGAAAATGTGAATTATTTTAAGATATTGCATTAAAGATAGGATAGCACTACAAACAATGCAATTTGTCAGCTTTGCTGATTTTAATGAAAGGTTAGAAAAGGTTTTTGTACATAACTCACACACATTAACAAAATACCAGAACCCGTTTCGGAGTGTGAAAACCATCAATGTTTATTTCTAAATAGATGATGAAACTACTCCTTAACAAAAACCTCTTCTATTGGTTAATTTCGTTATTCTGGTAGTTAAGAATAGTGGGTTAAGTGTTACTTTTCTGTGGGATATTGATCAAGTCTCATATTTTCTTTGCTTGGGACTCTGCTAGTAAAACTGTAAAGGCTACAGCTTCAGGCTACAGCAGAGCTGAATATTAGTAAGGAAGATGGAAGATGTGATCGTGGTCTGACCCAGACTTTGAGGTGGCTTGGTTCCAAAGCAGTTGGTGATGATGAATTATCCAGTATCATTAATGAACAATTTAACAAAATCCTAAGCTGGTGATTGATGTAATTGTGGAATAATTTGAGGGCTATATCTAATGTGCTGTTACAAAGGTCTGTAAGTGAGTGCATGTACAGCACTGTGGATAGGCATGGTGTCAACACACCTTCTGAGTTGAAGAGCTATGATCAACTGGACAATCATAATGATTGTTAACTGGGGTGAAAGTAGCATTGCCCAAAATATCATCTGAATTAGAAGAAAATGTTTTTTCTAAGTGTCTCAGCAACAGCAGGGTGGAAAATATACAAAAATATGGTAGTCCTGAACTACTACTGCATGGGAAACCAGAAGGTGTGTGAGATAAATGGCTATACCATTAGAAAAGCATCATGTGTTAAAATACAAAATCAAAATAGAAGTAGTCATTATGATTAAAAAAGATAAACCATCAGAGAGATGTGCAAGACAGCAGGCGAGCCCATCATTAAGAATATCCTAGAGTAAAGCAGACAGAGAAGTTGAAGCAGAAAACTGGAGTAGGATTTTGCCTTCTGTTTCCTCTCATGAACTCCTAAGGTGGTAGTGCAAACTTGGATCTATGTTACTTCTGTCATCTTCTGAAGAAATGTAACAGTGAACCAAAGGTATTTTTAAGATGTCTTAGGGTTTGCAATGCTGGTGCATGTAAGACACCATTTAACAAGTGTAATGAACAAAAAGCCTTGAACTAATAGAAAGGGACCTGTTGGTACAAGGGACAGTGCCATGGCTGAGTGAGACCCAAGAGGCTCAGGCAATGCCGGCTGAAGAGGCAGAAGCTGCCTTGTATATTCAGCAGTGAAAATCTGGACAGGTCATTTTCCTCTTCTTCTAACCCAAGACATACCTTCCCTGTGAAAAAGATTGTTAAAGAAAAATTAAATGACAAATGTCATCAAAATTGAGAGATAATCTGTTCTGCTGGTTTCTGTTCCAAATACACATGGCTATTTTGGGACTCTAAGACCAGCCTGCACCTCTTTCTTCATTTTTGTTGCCTTACCTCTTAATAAAGAATAGAGTTTTGAAGTATGGCCTTTCCAGCTAAAAATTAGTATCTCATATCGCTTGCCTAACTTTTTCTTAAGTTTCTAGAAATCTGCCACAGATGTATTCCTAGTGTGACTTAAATACTGTTTCATATTAAATTGCCTCATGGGCAATTCCTTTGCTTCTTTTCAGAACATCTTCCATTTCAAATTGTTTAACAGCTCAGCCCAGGATGCCAGAGATTTCTAGAGAGAGGAGAAATATACTTTTTTCAAGGGTAAAGATTTCAGTTGCCTAACTAAAAATTGTCAAGTTTGACCATTACAAAATGTACGTTTTGGTAGCATTCTTCCAGTACACATTCATTTTCCATGTAGAATACACCTCTAAGGATTGCTAACCATGAAAATGAGGCCAGCTGAGTCCAACAGTTGACGCAACTCAATAACAGGAAAAATTAAGAGAAGAAGGGAACAGATTTGAAAGCCCCCAGAAGAAGCCAAGTTTTTATTTCCTACCTTCGTTGAGATCGTGAATGCTTTTAGATATTTTAATAATCATGCAGTCTAGCTGGTAGCCATCTGAAGAATCCATGGAGTAGCTTATTTAAGTTGCTGGTTTTCTTTCACTCTTACTTCTTTCTTTTCTAAAAATTTTAAAAAAATTTGTGAATGGTAGAGAAGGAAGTATCTGATTCATCTTTAGTGCATATATTGCTGCTTACTTATAGTTCTTTAATTCTATTTGTTTTGCTTTTTGTGACATCTTGTTATGATTGCAAAGGAGTTCTGTTTCCCAAATGGTATCTGAGTGTTTTGTGGCTATTGGCAGACTCTTCAGAGTCTGAACTTATAATGAATTTAGAGGTTGTTTGCATACGCAAGACCAAAAAGCTGAGGGTTAAACATAGTAAAGAGCCCACATGAGGATCTTGCTTCAGCTGGGACAGACAGAAATGTGTATCCATATACCTCTATGTATTTTCCACACAAACTGGCAAAAAAGTGATTAACTATGGTAGTAATTTTACTCAGCTGATCCTTATTCATATTATATTAATTATATGATATATTAATATATAATATGTAGTATAATATACATTATATATAATAATGTAATATTGATTATAATATTTTGTTTCTGTTAGCAGTCTTAAAATGTAGAGCATCAGGTTTAGAATATTCCCTTTGGTACTAAAAATCAAAAACCCAATTGTGCTTTGTGCTTAGATATTTTGTGGTTTCTGAAACAACTAAATTCTCTTTAAGGAAAAAAATGGGTGGGTTTTTCTAGTGGCAAGTGCAGTTCCTCAAAGTAAGTTTTGGATAAGTAAAAATAAGGTACAGCTGTGAACATGAAGTTCTTTCTTATTTTCATCTCAGATTACAGAAGCAGAGATGGTACAATTGTGTTTAGAGCAAAATGTCTGAATTTCATTGTGTTAGAGGCAACATTATTTGAATGTCTCTGGGCTGCTGTTCAAGTGAAGTCTCTGTGGAGTTTTCTAGTTTCACAAACTGACACAGACCTACCTAGCACAAATTCCAAGGACTGTTTTTCTTCATTGTGTACTGACAGAAAGATCAGACAACATCTTCAGACAGAGCTGCAAGGGCAATTCTTGTCTATGCACAAGAATTCTTGATTCTGCTAACACATATATTTCACTCTTCTCTGAATTTTATTTTCTTGTAGATAGATATTTGTGTATGTGAGTCACACCATGGGCAGAAATTCAACAAAAATGCTCCACGGCTCAGTGGTCAATGGCTCACATTCGATGGTCATCAGTGATAAGCAGTGTACCTCAGGGTCCATGATGGGTCCAGTTTTATTTAATATCTTCATTAATAAGGTAAATGAAGGGAATGAGTGTACCCTCTGCAAATTTTCAGATGACCCCAAGCTGAATGGTGCTATTGACACTTCTGAAGATGGGATGGCACCCAGAGGGTGCCGCACCTGGGTCAGGACAACCCTTGATATCAACACAGAGTGGGGATGAAGAGATTGAGAGCAGCCCTGTGAGAAGGACTTGGGGATGCTGGTGGATGAGAGGCTGGATGTGATCCAGCAGTGTGCACTCATATCCAGAAAGCCAGTTTTAACCTGGGCTGCATCCAGAGGGGGAAAGGAACAAAATGGGGAGAGGGACAGAACCAGGTTGGCCAGTGACAGGAGTGGGATGGTGTACCAAAGCTTGAGGAATCAAGCATTAGTGGGATTTCTCAATCTGCTCCATGGGGTGTCAGCTACCACGAACCACACATGAAATGTGTGGTTCTATACCATAAGGAACAAAGAAGAGGAGTTTGAAGCTTTGGCTCAGTCCCAGAAATTTGACATCATTGGCATAAGTGAAATCTGGTGGGATGAGCCCTTTGACTGGAGTACCATATTGGATGGTTACAGGCTCTTCAGGAAGAATAGACAGGGCAAATGAGGTAGGGGGTAGCACTGTACATAATGGAATGTATGGAGGTCATAGTTGGTGATGACATGGTTGAGACCCTATGGGTAAGGATTAAATGCCAAACAAAAAATGTGGATGTCATCGTGGGAATCTAGACCACACAGCCGGGATGATGACGCTGATGAAACCTTCTTTGAGGAACTAAGACATACCTCTAAATCAGTTGTGCTTGTTCTTATGGAAGACTTCAACTTGCTGGATATTAGCTGGGATCACTATTCAGCTGGAAGAAACAGATCCAGAAGATTCCTAAAACACATAGATGACTACTTCATTTTACAGTTACTAAGAAAGTGGACTTGATTTATTGCTCTACTTGTTTTATTTCTTGTTAACAGAGAGGGTGTCATAAATGAAGTCAATGGTAGATTTCTTGGCCACAGCAAACATGAAGCTACCAAGTTTAAAATCTCTACTGACAGAAGAAAAAGTGCCAGGAAGACTCCAACCCTGGACCTGAGGAGAGCAGATTTCAGGCTGCTTGGGAAACTAGCAAGTAAGGTCCACTGGGAAAATGCTTTTGGAGGTGTTGGGGTCATCAGTGGTGGTCACTTTTCAAGCACCACCTTCTAATGGCACAGGAACAGGCAATTCCAAAACGTTGGAACTCGAGCAGATGAAATAAAAGTACAGCTTGGCTGACCAGAAATACTTTTTTTTTTTTTCGGCAGTAAGGCAAAAAATGAAGCTGTAACCTCAGTGAAAGTAGGGTCTGGTGATGTGGGAGGAATACAGAGCTGTCCATTGTAGGGAAAAATTTGTGAAGCCAAAGCTCAGTTGGAGGTGAAGCTGACCAGAACTGTGGGGGATAATAAAGAGATTCTTTAAATACATTATTGCAAAAGGCAGTTCATAAATTGCATCAAGTCATTATACAATTAGGATGGTCATCCCACAAACAGGGACACACACAAGACAGAGGTGTTTAAATGCTTTCTTTATCTCTGTCCTCAGGACCAGTTATGGACTAAGGAGGTCCCAACACCCTGAGCTGGAGGACCATGGCTGGGAGAGTGCTGAAATCCCAGTTGACTCTGATGCTGTGAGGGATCTGCTGCTCTATGTAGATACCTATAAATCTATGGAACTGGATTGTATTTTTCCAAGAACACTCAATGAACTGGCTGATGTCATCTCAAGAACTCTCTTCAGAGAGCTCCTAGCTGACTGAAAGATGGCTGATGTTGCCCAGATTTTCCAAAAGGCCAAGAACTGCAGATCTGTCAGTCTCACTTAAGTGCTTGGTAAGGTTGTGGAGAAGATTAATCTAGAAGGTATTGGAAAACACTTAAATGACCATGTAGTCATTGGTCTCAGCCAGCATGGCTTCATGAGGGGAAACCCCTGTTTGTCAAACCTGATTTCCTTTTATGACATGGTAATCCACTCTGCTGATCAAGGAATGCCAGCTGATGTAATCTTTTTGGATTTCAGTAAAGCTTTTGATACTGTGTCTCACAGGATCTCCCAGACAAAGTGTCCAACACACAGCTATATAAACCCATCATGTGAGCAGGGTGAGCACCCAGGGTGAGCACCTGGATCATGTTTGTGATTTAGATAGGATATCCCACAAAGCTGCTCATTCATTCCCTTTGTTCCTGGTGGGATGGAGAGGAGAATCAAAATAAGAGGTAAAAACCATGTGTTAAGAACTGTTTATGAACTGAAATAAAATAAAGCATAATCATCATCGTAAGAAAATTAGAGAAGAATAAACCAAAGAAAGATGTGATGAACAATACAATTGCTCTCCATTAACTGACAATTGCCCAGCTGGTCTCCAAGCAGCAGTCCACAGTTCCCGGCCAATCCTCTTCAGTTTATACACAGGGCATGATGTGGAATCTCTCTTTGGCCAGTTCAGGTCAGCTGCACCCCAGTTTCTTGTGTCTGCCCCTTGTCAGGGCATGGAACACTGAACAGTCCTTCATTTAGAGTAAACGCTGCTTGTCAATAACTAAAATAACAGTGTGTTATCAGTATTATTCTCATACTGAATCCAAAACACAGGACTGTATCTGCTACTAGAAAGAAAATTAATTCTATCCTAACCAAAACCAGGACAACTCAAAAATGATGCAAGGTTTTATTTTCTCAGTAAGGATAAGATTTTACTTGGTACCATTGCTTTCTACATTGTGAAAATAAAAGTATTGTGTGAAACTTCTGCATTATGAGAGATTTGAACTGTCAAGAGTTTGTGGAAGAGGGTTTAGAGACTTCCCTCTTCTAGCAGGCAGGGTTAAAGGCGGTCAGACTGTACATGTAGCAGCATTAATTACCCTTAATTCTCAGCAATTTTGCAAGTTTCTGTCTCATTTTTGGCCACTGGATAGAAAGTATAAAATGATCCTTCTCTCTCTTTTCAGTATTTTAATTTCATACAACACTGCTTCTTTCCCGTGATGTCTCACAATGTTTGTTTAATATCTTAGTTTGTTCAGTGGCAAGTGTCAGGATGGGAATTTCACTCAGTCTCTTGCAGTGATAACAGCTAGGACTATCTATGATCATGCATTTCTTCAGCTTTATTAATATTCTATGAGGTTTTTGTTATTTTTCTCCCTTCTGAGTTCTTCTGAGACTTATTGACAGGCATGGCTCAAAAATGCTGTTTTTGAAATAGCAAAGGCAGTTCCAGAAAGCCAAAATAAACTCCCAGACTCCATCAAAACCTAGCCCAAACCAAAATAATATTTTTCCTTTTTTTTTTTTTTTTTTTTTTTTTTATTTGAGCAATGCATGTAAGCCCCCCTTTTACATAAAACATTAATGTTTGACATTTTTCAAGGACTCTGTTGTTTTTCTGTACTCTCTGACTTGTGTTTCAGAACAGCACAAGAAGGAGAAAGAATTTGTACGTCATTTCTGGAGCTTGAAAAAAACTGCCTTGGTGGTGAAAGCATATCCAGGAGATACCAGGGAAGTGCTAGCAGCAGCAGTTTCAGGGGACCTGGGTCAGAAGAAAATATTACTTTAACCTTTTGTAGCTCTTCTGTAGCTGCTGAAACTCTTCAGGAACATTATAAAAGAAGTAGGACTTCTTGTTGGCTTGAATCTAATCAAGGGCAAAAGGTACAATAGGGGTATGTTTTCAGAGTTCAGATTGTAAAGTTATTTCTCATACTACACTTTAGATTCAGGACATGGTGATAATTCTCCTGAGCTTTCTATCAAACAACAGGCATTTGGCTTGCAGATAAGAAAAAAAAAAAAAGACATCTACCCTCCAAGGTGTGAATGACTTTTTCAGGAAAATGCAGAAAAATCACTCCTTGGCTGTGTTTGCTTTGCAGGTAGAGGAGCTCCACCACCCTGCAGCTCTGGGATGAGTTCAGCTGCAGTGCTAGGAGCTCAGCAGTGATTTTGCAGGCACTTTTCTTTTGGGAAAGCAAATACTCTTTCCTCTCACAGGTGGAAACATCTTCACCAGGATGGGAAGGAGTCGGAGTCCAAAGTCAAAATCACTTCTACAGTCAGAAGACACTTCCAGGCGCATCCATGTGCCCTTAGGGACCAAATATTAGGTGACAAACGTGGGTGTTGAGCTGCACATAATAATTGAGAACTATGAGAAAGAGAAATATAAATTAAATCCTTTGCTCTGACATCTGAATAAGTGTAAATTTTCATGTCAGATGATTTAATGGTCTTTCCAATGAAATATTACTGTCCCAACAAGGAGTTAAACTACTTGGATTGTCAAAGTGTGTTCATAGAAATGATGGTGTTTTATAATAAAAATTAAAAACTGTGGAAATGGACTTTTTTTCCCCCAAGAAAATCTCTTAGTACCTTTTTCCTCTGAGGAAAAAATGAGGCTGCTGTTGGATTCACAATATTCACTTTGACCTAAAAGAAGGAGCAAAAGAGGAATACGATTTCACTAAATGCCTCTTAAAATATCAGGCAGAAAAATTACTAAATTCTGTTAAACTACTAAAAATAAAATAAGGATAAAGAAGAAAACAGTAAATTTCAGTGATTTGTAATAGACAGATTGTTCCATCGAACTCTGTTACAACTTTTCAATTTGCATATTTTGAAGGGGGTATCTTACGGCAGAGATGAGAAAGAGGACAGACAGCAGCAGGAAAGGCAAGAGAAGTCAGAATTCAAAGAGTTGGACTCCTGCTCTTAAAGAGTGTTCTCATGATTGGAAGAGTTACTCTCTGCAAAGGACATGAGGAGCTCCAGATTTATTCTTCCTTTCTGGCTGTTGTGAAAAGTTATCTTCTGTTTTGCAGGTCAGTCTGTCCTTTTGCTAGATCTGTAGCTCCTCCAGTGTGCACCAGACAACGATGTTGTTCTGAATCTGTCAAAACAGTGTCTTCCTGATTGCTATCAATTTAATGGTTAGAACACTTGTAACATAAGAGTTTTTGTTAGAAATATTACCATGACTGATGCATGGTTCTTACATTCGGGATTTCCCAGTGAAATATTTGTTTTTATACATTTACCTAACAGGCAAACTCCATGCTCTTACTGTTCCTCCACAAGAAAAAAGTCCTCAAAGACAGGAGAAAGCTGGAGGGAATTATGTGAGTTTCTAAGTTACTGGAATTATAAATCAGATTGCAAAATCTAGAGGGTTGGAAAATGTCCTGGAAGTTTTAAATACTCAGCATCCTGAGAAAAGAGAAAAAAAAATAAAAAAGGGAACCATGCCAGGTGTTAATTTACAAATAATTACACCTACTAAGTGACTCCTGCTCTTTTGCTCTTCTGTCCAACATTTCCTGGTGGGCCTTGCACTTAAACTGAACTGTTTGATGAATATCTAGGTGGCTTCACCCTCATGTGTCTCCGGCCTAATTCTGAAGCCAAAATATTGTCATGTTCTTGGGTAGATATTGTTAACATCTTTGTATTTTTTTGAATAGAAATGCAAATTACTTCCTTCTTTATGCCAGTTGTTAATAAGGAAGAAAATAGTACAAAGGTAAAATAATTTAGTCAATGAAAAAATAAATTCTTATGAGCAAAAAAATCCTTTGCACTGGATTTATAAAAATGGTTTACTGCTGCAGAAATGACTGCTGGTCAAAGAGAACACTTTGGTATAAGGTCAGCACTATACATTTGCCTTTAAAGAGCTGTACAGTATGTATTCTTCCTCAAGAGCCTGCAGTGCCAAGAAGATTCAAGTAATTCAAATTCAAAGAACTTTAAGTGCTGAACTCTGAATAACTTGATGTTATGTCTCACTGAACTTAGCAATGACTTACTAAAGTAGACTTGAAATACCAAACAGCTACACAAAGCATTTTTGACAACTGTCTTTCTGAAAAGCAAATCCATTAGGGATTTCTGTATGGGTTTTGTTTTGTGTTTGCTTGTTTGCCTGTTTGTTTTTTTGGTGGGGAAGGTAAGGTTTATTTTATTGTAAGAGTGAGTTGGTGGGGAACAGATCCTATGTAACTTTAAATATCCATCCCCAGTTTTTATCATTCAGAGCCTATCAGTGAATGAAGTAAAGCCTTTAACAGTGAATAAAGTAAAACCGACTTCTTCAGAAACTCTGCTGTGCTGAACTCCTCTGAAAATCTCATCCTTAGCATTTTTCCCGTCAGTGCTAGAAACAAAACTTCTTGTTTACATGTGTACTTTAGGTATCCAGTTCTAACACTCTGTCTTTTCAGAAACATCACTTTGCATCTGACTTTCCTGTAACCTCGTTCACCATACTTCAGTGCATGTTTGACATCATTCATATTTCATTGCAACAAGCTCTCTAATTTCTAATACAGAATACTTCTTAAAAGTGTCCTTTTTATGTGATGGTTATCAAGTTTGGGAATCATCATTAATTTACCATAACTTAATTCATTAAGATGAATGATATATACTTTTTTGGTAAATGACAGTGACGTATGTAGTCTTTTCCCAGGCATTAGTATTTCTCTGGTGTCAGTGTATCTTTTGATACATATGATATTTATATTCCAATTTATTTCACCTGTAAATCAATTGTACTGGATATGCTTTCTTCTAGAGCAGTTCTCATTTGACTGGGTTGCACTAGAATCTCTTTTCTCAGATTTTTTCAGCTCTTTCAGAATCAAATTATATTTGGAAATTATATGTTCAGAGGCAAAAATAAGTTTCATTTGATTCTGGCAGACAGATGCAAATGTAAGTGCACAATAAACAACTGCAGTGGTCATATTGAAAAATATTTCCAGGTTACATTGTGCATCATAATTAGTTTCTTTTCTATATCATCACTTTTGCGTTGCAAGAAAGGTTTGTGATATTTCCCTCATCCTGCCTAAAACCAAGGAGTGCTGACTGTAGTTCTCTTGATTTTTTTTTTTTCTTGGCCCACACGATCATGTTTTGTGTACTGGGTTGGAGACTATTTTTCACTCCAATTACTTGTGCAGCAGCAGCAGTACAGTGAGATACTCAAGACCTTGACATGAAGTATGTGAGCAATTCCATTTTCTGCCACCGTTTTACCCTGACTCCTTTGTCTTGGAAAGACTTTGGCACATCCTGTTTCTCTTGTGTTAACTGTAGCCACAGTCTCTAATTTTCATTAATAACAACATTAATTTAAGATCATTATGTCAGTAAGGCTGAGTTTCCACTGCCAATCAGCACCTGAGATGACAAAAATGTTGGGAAGGGAAATGTGAGCAGAAGACATAACTAGACAGGCAACTTTGAATCATATTTAATGGAAAGAAATTCAGCCAACAGTAATAATAGTGTTCTGCTGACTGAGGACTCCATGACTACAGGTGAAAGTGAGCTCAGTCACGGCCTGTTTGAAGAATGTACATATCCCAGGAGGGGAAAGGGAAGCAAAAGACTGAAAGGCTGAAATGAGAGAGTGAGATAGGGAGAAAGACAACCTAGCAGCTCTTGCATTGGAGGCAGGGAGGACAGATACAGACATCGTGGTTTTCTGCAGGAAAAGATACAGGGACTTTCCCTCTTCTCCTTTAATCTCTGGTCTTAAGCTGCACCAAGGGAACTTTAGGTTAGATGTTAGAAAAAAAATTCTTTGCTGAAAGAGTGATTGTGTGCTGGAATTGTCTGCCCAGGGAGATGGTGGAGTTACTGTCCATGGACATGTTTTAAAAAAGACTAGACGTGGCACTCAGTGCAATGGTTTAGTTGATTAGGTGGTGTTAGGTCACAGTTTGAAGTAGATTTATCTTAAAGGTCTTTTCCAACCTAGTTCATTCTGTGATTCTGTGATTCTGTAGATGGTATCAAACACGTGCTCAAGACATTTATGGATATGAGCCCTTGATTTCTGGCATCAGCTCAAGTGTGTAATTTTCAGTACAAAAAATTAGGTGCAATGAAGAGTGCCATTTTCAGAATATGGACTGGAAGATGACCCAACTAGAGTAGGTTCAGATGTAATTTTATAATACCTTCAATCCCATCTAACTCTGGCACCTGCTCACACTTCTCTTTCCACCTTCACTCTGCTCTGCTGCTTTCCAGTGTTTAGAAAGCTGAGTCAGCATGAAATGGGAAGAACACTAGAGCAGCCCAGCTCCAAGGTCCCCACTACCTGTGGGGCAGGGAAAGACAGAACATGGGTACCATGTTTTCAATGGCTCTGTAGAGACTACCTAATGCAATTGCAAAACTGCATCCTCGGTGACTTATGTTGACTTTATTTGAAGTCCTTACTTCTGAGCAGGGTTTGCAAAGTGATCATAAGATATTACCAGCATCTGAATCTGTATTGGCCTGCCCCAGTAAAATGACTGTGTAAAGTAGAGAGAAGAGGATGAATCTGTTTTTTTGCCTCCACATTCACTATCTTCCTGTGTTTTTTGCTTTCCTTTTCGCCTCCTCCCCCATAGCAGCATGCACTGTCAACTGCTAAAATTATTTAAGACATCTAAAGAACCAAACTCAATAACTTTTCTAAGGTCTCATGATGGAAGATGATCTTGTCCTGCAGACAACCTTTTATAATGAGATTCAGAAAAAAGGCTAGGACATTAGCACTGACACAACAGAGATACAAGGAAAATGTCCTTGAAAACATCTGCTTCTGTATGGGGGATGCAAGTGCAGCAGCATTCTGAACTTATATGGTAGGAGATATCTATGAAGAAACTCATTAACCAGAAAATAATTTGAATTTGGGGCTGGTACTCAGAGAAAGGTGAAGGATCCTGAACTGCCCTACAGAATAAGGACATGACTTGCATCTTGCAGGATAAATAGTTTGTGATTATGCCTGGTATACAATACCATAAATTAATCTAAACAGAGATTGATTGCACTGATTGTACCAAGAACTTTAATTCATTTAATTAAAGGATTAATCAGCATTTCTAGAATGTAAGTTTAATAATCTTTTCCTGACAAATATGGGATATTCTTGTGAGATATAATGCAGTTCTCAGAGCTGCTGCTTTTCCATTTCCCTGGAAAGGATGCTTGCAGCTGTTCTCTGGACTGTCTCCCACTAAATAATGGTGTGGAGCATGGTGGTGAATTCAGCTGTATTACAAAACTCTTCTCCTGGTGAGCTGTGTCTCAGCCAGCAAATGAAAGAGTGTGAGGGCTTGTCCCCTGGACCACACCTGATATCCAGGCAGCTTTCTCTCCAGATCATTATAGTTCCATGAAAAATCATTACTGGGACTACTCTGGCCTATGCTAAATCACAGTCTGTGCTCAGCACCTGTTTCATCCACAGCTGAAACACCTTCAGGGCCATATAATTATTCCCATTATACTGTAGAACTGTCCTCTGGCTGAAACAGTATTAACCAAATAGCGCAGTACGAAAGTTCAGCTGATACATGGTTTTCTCAGTACCAGTGCCTTCTAATGAGAGTTGCAAATGTCAGGAGTCATGTGGAGCCCCTAGTTTATATCTCAGCTGAAAAATGAGCCCTTCAATCCTTTGCACTAAGCTGAATCATTCAGTCAGTAAGAGTGCCACCTGTTGAATCACCAGTGCTATTCCTACAGGAATTTTTTTCTGCTTCATTACACTGACCACGATCTGTCTCAGCTTTGGAAGTTACCTGAACATGTGTCTAAGACTTTCTCAAAGCTGAGAACATGTTTAAGGACCCTTTCATAGGCAGAGATATCTTGCAGGCTGAAAATCAGGATTTAGAAATACAAGTTTGTATTCTAAAGTTGCATTGCTCCTAGCTAAAATTTCATTATGTCAAAGTGGCTTATCAATAATTCAGTTGTTCCATTAGTTTTGTGTTAAGATGTTAATAGAGTTAACTGAGTTAATACATGTATAATTTATCAGTCTATAAACGAAATAGTTTAAAATGCAATATTCAGACTTACTGTGGTAATAGCTTATAAAATGTGTTGTCTATAATCGCTTAAAAATGTGTTGCCTGCATTTGCTCTGGAGCAGCTGGAACATGGAGTTGCTGTAAAGCAGCAGAGAGGAGAAATTACCACACTCAAGGTCCATAGAAAAAAGGGAGAAGACTGTCAAAGTCAGGCTGTATGATGTTGGTTGGAAGGGTGTCTTTGGAAAATGCAGATAGAGTATTATATCCCAACCTTGCTGCTGTGCCACACTGTTTTCAGTTTAATATTGTACCCCACTTTATTTTTTAGAAGGAAATAACAGTTACGTAGCTGAGCTATGAATTCCTTTTGATCTGAGGGAAGCACTAGCCAAAGCCCAAAATAATAATACATTCTGCCTGCAATATATACCCCCTACTCAGTGGTTTTGCACTTCATAGGACCATGTATACCAAGGAAATGAATGACACATGTGAATCACACCTATGTCTCACACTAAGATAATTAAATTAAGTGTGAGCTTCTGGGGAAAAAATAAATAATGACCTGAGAGGTCACTGATTCCAAAATCTAAGGTAAGAGTTTAAGCATATGTGTTTTCTTTTTAAAAAGCACAGTCCTGATGTTTAAAGGTAATTTCAAATCTGAATGTTCACTAGCCTTAAATTTTTTCTGTTGTATATTCTGTAACTTCCTTATTCTATTTTCACATTGCAGATTGTGATTCTAGTTACTAAAACCAAAAGATGGGCAAAAGTAATATCAGAATCCTAAAAAGTTGCATTCAAATTTTGTTTAAAAATGCAGGCTGGCATTCTAAAGGCATGAAAGAAGTTTTTATGTAGTGGTAGGAACAAATACTCTACATACCATCAATTTTTTGTGGGTTTGTCCCAGTGAAGTCTCCTGCAGCTTTCTTTCTCTCTTTCTTTCTTCCTCATTTTTTTTCTTCTTTATATTTCTGAATTAAGCTTTCATCTAGCTTTCAAGTAAACATACCAGGTACATATTTTGTGGTCTGACAATACTAACTAGAAACCATGTCTGTCTAATACAGACAAAACGAACCTGCTTTGTCTCTTTTCTACTCATTTAAGTTCTTCTTGTTAGTTCAGCTATATGAGACAAATGCCACAGTATAAATACATAGTTATTTACTATGACTTGCAATGATGTCAGCTTTTAATGGGCTTTGAAATCACTAAGAAGCATTACAGGGGAAGTTTACAAGGAAACTGCTTGGGGTTCAGATATGTACCTCTTTCAGTCACAAATACACATTTAATAATTAATTAATAAAACACCAAGTTAGTTTTGTTTGATTTTTGCAAAGTTGGACAACAAGGAACCAGCCACAGGGAGGCTGCCACAGCTATGCCGCCGGTGATCACAAGAAACAGTCTGGAAATCTCAGCAGCACTTGCCTGTGTTGCTCATCACTAAGCATCGTTGGCACAAGCCCCTCAGTGTCTTAGTTTAAAATCACATTTTAAGTTGTGTATCTGTTACTTCTAAGGCTCTACAGATTTACCTTACAAATAATGAAAATAACCACAAGTGCCTATTCCCCCTGATCTTTTACTTTGCTGCAAAACAGCTTTTTTCATCCCTGTTACTACTCAGGGCCAGTGGAGACAGAACTCAGTGCAGGTGCATCTTTGGAATAGGCTGACTGAAGAGCACCTGCTGCCTTATTTCTGCATAATGAAAGGGAGCACAGATTATTTATTTGTAGTGAAAGTTCAAAAAGAAAGTTAGCCATCAAAGAAAGCTAGCATCACCTAGATAAGGTTTAATTCTTTTCTTTATGTTCTGGTATGAAAACTACACTTCATTTATCATGTCTGAGCATAGAGTTTGGAAGTCATCAGTTGGCCAAACATAAAACCTCCTATATGTATGAAACTCCAAGGGGGAAAGAAACAGGCCACACTTACACGTAGCTATAAAGTATCAGGTATAGGTTGATTTTTTTGTTCTTCTGAACTACTCTGTTAAGTGCATGTAGGTTGTTCTATTTGCTTTATTTGATGATGTTACTACAAGGGAATATGACTAGGCAAGATGTTTCAGGCAAGATAACCTGAAACATCTGAAACAATCTGAAAACCATAGAAAGTTAATATCTGCTGTCCTTGAACAGGTGAGTCCCTTATGAAAGTAAAGGAATTTATAGAAACAGCAGGATGTATATCCCATTCTTTCAATAAAAGGAAGAAATTTGATGCATGTTGAAAGTCCTGGCGCTGAGGATTTATATTAACTGATGCATCTGTTCAAAGCTACAGCTTGAACTGAATGACCGGAGGGAGAACATATGCTCCCTTTATTCTTGTCCTCCACAAACAACTCATGTCATGGCCAGCAAAGTGTTTCCTAGTTAAGTGTGGCATACAGCTGTTTTGTTACAGATATTTCTGAGAAGAGTTTGGCAGCTGCAGGTTCTTTCAGTACCTCTTGGAAAGAACAGCAGCAGTTTTAGAATTTTACCACAGACACTGTATTTAGTCCTGGCTTTTTACAAGGATGGGGAAAATGATTTGCAGAATTTGCAGATCCTTGTCTTTTATTCACCTATAATTTTAGAAACATGAACTCATGGTTCTTTAAAACACCTTAAACCACAGAGGGCTTGATATTTATGATGCTATTTTGTCAAAATATAGAATTATAGAATCAGATATACTAATCTTTTAACTCAAAAATCCTTCTGCTGTACAAGGATCCTTTGCCTTTCTAGCACCTTGTAGCAATCTGGAGTGGAAATTAGTCTTTGCACTGACACTTTCTGATGTATCACACAAGTGATAAAATTAACTATTAAAACATTAGCTTTTAGCATCTTAATTGCTGTCACCAGTCGTGGTCAGCTCAAGAATACAAGTCTATAGTCAGTACATGGGGGGAAAAAAGTGATGCTCAGAGCAAACTAACTTCACAACAAGCAGAGGATCATGGACTCACAGGACGGTTTGAGTTTGAGGGACCTCTAAAGGGCATTTAGTCCAATTCTCCTGTAATAAGAAGGGACATCTTCAACCTGATCAGGGTGCTCAGAGCCACATCCAACCTGATCTTGAATATTTCCAGGGATGGGGCATCTACCACTTCTCTGGACACCCCATTGTAGGACTTCCCCAATGTGATCATAAAACACTTTTCTTATATCTAATCTGAATCTAGACTCATTCAGTTTAAAACTGCTACCCATTGTGCTATTGTTGCATGCCCTATTAAAAAGTCTGTCCACTCTACTTTACTTAAAGCCTCCTTTAGGTATTGGAAGGTCTCAATAAGGTCTCTCTGGAGTCTTCTCATCTCCAGGCTGGACAATCCCAATTCTCTCAGCCTTTCCTCACAGGAGAGGTGCTCTAGACTTCTCACCACTTTTGCAGCTCTCCTCTGGACTCACTGCAGCAGGTCCATGTCCTTCCTGTGCTGGGACCCCAGAGCTGGATGCAGTGTTCCAGGTGGGGCCTCAGCAGGGCAGAGCAGAGGGGCAGGATGCCCTCCCTCCCCTGCTGGCCACTTTGGATGCAGCCCAGGACACGTTTGGCTCTCTGGGCTGTGGGTGGGTGCTCATGGCTGGGTCATGTCCAGCCTCTCACCCAGCAGCACCCCCAAGTCCTTCTCACAGGGCTGCTCTCCATCTGTTCATCCCCAGCCTGGGCTGGCACTGAGGTTTATCCTGATTTAGGTACAGTACCTTGAACTTGGTCTTATTAAATCTCATAAGGTTCCCATAAGCACACTTCTGGAACTTGTCCAAGCACCTCAGGATAGCACTGTCCCCTTCAGTCATCTTACTGAATAATAAATTACTGTGAATAAGTACTTTATCCTTGCTGTTTAGACCCTGTTTTTCTCCACTTATTTAAAACACCAAGATAACAAAAAGGGAAAAAAAAAAAAGGAAAAAAAAAAAAAAAGCTGAATCAGACCAAACAAAAAAAACCCAAAAAACAAACAAACAAAAAATCCCTCAAAAAACCAACAAACCAACCACCCAACCACTCAACCAAAAATCTCTATAATGAAATAGTGGAGAATGAAGTAAACTTCACTTTGATTCCCTCTATATGTCTATGTTCGTATTTCATCTAGTTTACAGAAAAATATTCCCTCCTTTTCTGTTCCTAATGCAATACCGGAGTGCTTTTTCTATGGCTACAGAATTCAGTTTGTGCAAAGGAAACACTTTTTAATCCAAATTTGTCAAGCAATATGTCAAGCTGACCCTTAATATTACATTTTCCTAAGTTTTCCCTGGCTTCTTTGATACAAATTATTTCAAATGCAATAAAAGCACCCTCATACATCAATACAACTTTTCTGGTCACAAGCACTGTACTCTTATTTGGCAATGAATACTCAGATGTTTGGGCTGTACCTTAGTCAATATTTATAACCTTCAAGCTCAGATAATTTAATGATTTTCATATCACCTCAAAACAGGTTTTTTTTCAGAAATCTGACATTTGGCATTTGGGTGAAGCTCTCCATTTGCCTCAGTGATACCTTGCCCTTATACATAGAACATTGTACATTTGTGTGTCATATTAGTAATTAATTTGCCACATGCAAGCTTTTCCATTTGAAAATAAAACTATTTGGTCTGTTTATGTCATGTAAAATACATCTATTGGTATGCATTTTCTTCTATTACATAGTTAATATTTTTATCCATTTAAAATCCCACTTTTGGCTACAGATTCAGTCAGAAGTTTCAAAAAATACTGCTGAATTTGGACAGTCTGTTTCCTATTTCTGTGTCAGTCATGTTATATTAACACTAAATATAATAGTCCCTGAGTCAGGATTTTTAATAAAACAAAATTACTGAAAAGTGTTGTCATGGACAGCAGGCATGTTGACTTAGATATTTAATATTTTTTTATCTATGTCAGGCAGAAGTGATACATAAGTAATGTATTTCATTCAAAACAAATTGGAGTAATAGAATTATAAGGGCATTCATTTTAGACATACAAAATGGGCAAAAATAGACATATGGAGCCTGAGTTTGAAGTAGAGGAGAAGGGACTCAGCTATTGAAAAGTGTATAATACAGAAAACACAGAGATTTTCCTAGACTCACCAAAGAGTCAGTATCCTTCAGAAGGTCTCTCAAGGATGCTTAGGCTGTGATACATCTGATGTCTTGGGCTCCTGTGCTACTTCCAATACTCCTTGTGACCTTGTGGTGTTTTTGGAGCCTGCAATAGCACCGTATTTCATTAAGAATTGCAGCTTATGACAAATGTTAAGAAGTCCTTGACTTTCATCTATCATCTTCTTCAAAAAAGCATTTGAAGGAGCACCTTTAGTTGAACTTTTAAAGAATGAAATCATTAAGATTCATATATCCACAAATTTTTTATCTAGTTTGGAATGTTGATTTTTATTTATTCAATTGGTAGGATTTCTCATCTTCAAGTGTGCTTGGCCACAAAAACTGCTCTTGACCCTGACCTTGAGAAACGTCTTGCAAACTCTTTTTACTCAACTTTCTAAATAGACATAAAGTCTAAGCAAATTATTCCAGTGGGGAACCTTTCTTAGACTATGCATGCCAAAAATTCCTAAGTCTTCATTCAGAATTAGTTTGGGGTTTTGAGTCAAACCCTGCTCAGTACACAGGACAGCACCAAGCCTGGTACCACAATGCACCAGAACAGGAAACAGACCCACCGACACTTCAGGCTTCCAGGATTATCCCAAATCAAAAAACTGTTAGAGATTCCACTGAAGCTAGATACTGCACAAGGCATGCAAAACATCATGTAAGAAATCTTGATATCATGACTACATCTTTAAAATTCAGAGGACTCTGCTTAGAACCAGTCCAGCAAATACCCTGATTTACTTTTGCTGTTATCAAGACAAAATCAGAGTTGGAATGTTGACTTCAGAAAATTGTAAGCAGTTACCAAAAAATGATGATATTAATTATGGTGAAAAGAGCTGTCTATAGTCTTGCTGAACAATGATGTGCACTGTTCATGCAGTATCATTAACCTTTTCTTTGCATAAAGAAATATTGTAGTAACAGTTATGCTTTCAATCAAATAATTTATTTCATCAATACACACAGAGGTAGTGTCTACCCAGAGTAAAGCAACACAAACACAAATCATATGCCGACTTCTAAAACTTATTCACTTACTAAGTTTATAAAAGATAGCAAGTAGAGAGAAGAATTACTAGAGCCAACAACATAACACTCAGGGAATTCTTACAGATTTTTGTTCCCATTGAAAGGTATTACAACTAGATATTCTGATTTATAGATACAGCTGTTTCTGGAAAGAACTAATAACACCAAGTCAATAAATTTTTAACAAAGAGAGATTTAAATGGCATAAATTTCAAGGCCCTTAAACCAAAGAAACTTAGCAGAGAAAGCTTATTTTAGTGTAATGCTCTCCTCTGGTCAGAAACAAGGTCAGTATTTCTCACCTAAGACTCTTTTCTCCATCAATGCTCTACATATCTGATTTTGCTGATGCTTGAATGGATGTAAACCAAAACAATCTCATCAAAACTTGTGAAGTTCATTAGAGAGAGAATAAAACAGTCAATCAGGTCCTTCTAGAAGTCTGTCTACTGTTGTCTCATTGCCAAATTCCCTTTTACCTTCACTGTGACTCCTAGTAAAAAGTCTTAGTCTTTTCCTCTTGGCTCCTACATCCCTCTTTCTAAATGCCAGGAAGTCTCAGATGATTCCAGGAAATAACACCATTCACTGTCACTTTGTCTTCTAGTCATCTTTAAGGCCAGTTAAAAAAAGACCTATTAGGTTGTTTTGGTTTTGTTGTTGTTGTTTGTTTGTTTGCTAATGATTATGAGATGGTCCTATGCCTACACTGACAACTGAAATAATCATAGGCTTCAAACCTCTAATTTTAAGAACAGGCATTCACAGCCTTCATTGCCTACATCTCTCTACCTTTTTTTTCATCTCATCAGAAAATGATCTGTGCTTCTTTGCATCTAAAGTCTAAGACAAAGTTCCTGTTCTAGACAACATTAGACTTGTATGGCAGGATATAAATTAAAACCTCAGAATTTAAACAGCAATACCAAACTCATATGTTGGTGGTGTACCTGATGTACCTCTAAGAACACTATAGAATTAGTATGCTCTATCTTTACTCAAAGATCTATTTTTGTATCTCTCTTTGCAAACTCATGGCATACCATTTTAACTGTCTCAGAGACAAACAAAAATTCTAAGTGAGAAAAATAAGCTTAGCTAAGCTTAGTGCCTTGTGCTAAACCCATAGCATTTCCAACTCCTTGCAGCAACTATATTATATCCTCTGTAATTACTTTTCTGAACAAGCTTGTCTGATTTGTAACCTCCATGAGCTCCATGTAAAGGTCTAATAGCTGTCCTCACAGTCTAATCCTCCTTCAAAATTCAGCTGCTTTGTTCAAGGCTCCTTGCAGCAAATAAAGAGGTTCTTGGGTCCTGTGAGTTTTTCATTATTCAGCTGGCATGGCTTCTTTGTTTGGAAGGGGAGCATAATCGCCATGAGGTGTCTGTTCTGCAGAGGGAACAGTTGCTCACAGATCCTAGCTCGACAGCTGTGAACTTTCTGTGTCATAGTCCCTGTCTGCTTGTTACAGAGGTTGCATCATTAAATGATGCCCCAAATTCATGCATCCACATAAAGACTGAGCTGTAGTCATGGGAACTTAATCAGATAGCATTTCCTCTTGCCAACCTTCAATGCCATACAAATAAGTCTTTAAATTTTGAAAAGCATCAGCTTTCACTGTCTATATCACAACATTAAATATTTCACGTCAGATAGATTGTTTTCATTCTTCACAAATATCTATAGTAGTGATTTGAGGCACACGGGGAATTTTAGTGAACCTATAGACTTATTTTAGCAAATTGCCTATTTCCTTGTATCAGTCTTCATATTTACTGTTAGTCTTTACAGATTTTGAGCTATTTTAAACCTTTCTTTTGTTTATTTTTATTTTTTTTTTTTAAATTTTGCATAACAGGAATGACTCCAAAGAAAACATCTTGAATTGATAACAGAACTTTTACAACATAAGAATATATAGATTTGATAAATCAGCCTCTTGTTCATATACAAATCTCTACTCTTAACACCACAGAGAAAATAGATAATGCTGCAACATTTTATCCAGCAATGGCAGAAGCACAAAAGAAATACAAATCTTCTTAAACATATTCTAATTAAGTAATTGTTAATTATTCTGACTTAATTTCCAGAATAGCAATAAAGCTAGCACCTAAGTTTGAAGATTTTTTTTTAAACTTTGATGCGTTCTTTACTAACTCTTCCCCAATAAAGTACTCCCCCGAAATTTTGCTGGTGCACCATGTTCACTAATTAACCTCTAGTGTAAAATTTTAGAAGATGAGCTCTATTGAAAAAACAGAGGAAGAAGGGAAGAACTTCCCTCCCTCCTGCTCCTTACAAGGACAAGATGAGAATCATTCAGAATAGTCATTCCAAGAAGGAGCATCTCATCCAGCATTTCCCAGCACAGCGTGCAGAGAAGCTGTGATAGGCAGCATGAGCAAGTAGGTGGATGACACATGTACCATGGCAGTCCTCTTTTTCCTGTCCAGTAGGTCAACTGCTTGCAGCAACATGACCACAGAATATTGGGTTTGACCTTTTTCATGGTTAAGAGGAGGTAAGCTCCTGGTTAGGAGAAGGTCAGGCAGATTTCCCTGGGGTAATAACCTGTCATGTAGACATATAAAGACCATGGTTGTGTTCCCAAACTTTAGGTTACTCTCTGGTACATACACCATCCATCTCTCATTTTAAGTCAGTCCGTAATAAACTTTTAAAGGAAAGCACTGACTTATTTTTTTGTTAAATTTTACAGTACCTATCTAACCATTTAAAATCCTAATATGTTTCTTCAGCGATGAAAGCATGGTTGTTTCCTCCAGCTCTTCAGAGGTTGTTGGTGCGAGTGTAGTTTCTGGTACACCAGAGAGTGCTGTCATGCTTTGTGATTGTAACTCATGTTCCACTCAATCTACATCAACTTGTCAATTTGCTGCATAAAGGCCAGTGAGAGGGGTCATACTCACCCATAGATTGCTCCTCCACAGGTGTACTCTCCTGCTTATTACCTGATATTGCCTGAGAACAAAGCAAAACAAAATTATGACGTGCTCCCAGGTCATCTATCAGTATAAGGATGAATCAGTATAAGGAGAACAGAGCTCTGCAGGGAATCTTGTTTAGCTCATACCATGTATCACCCAGATACCTGGTTTTGCAAAAAATGTAATAATTCACTGCTTATGATCTGGATTTAATCCCATTTAAGGAAATGAGGAAGTTAGCACATGCAACTGAAAATAATGAAGCAAAAATATGGATCGGTGCCCTCAGGTCATTTGTCTTTACCATTTAACTGAAGCACCAGGTTTTTGCTGCTGAAAAGCAAAATTGCAGAAAATTGTCTCTTGGTACAAGAGATTGGTGCAGAAGAAGACTTTGCATACCGCAGAAAGAAACAGGAAGAAATGAAGAATATAAATATGGAACAAAGCCTTTGTTTATGTAATTTCAAGAATAGCATCCTTTCCCAGTCACTTTCAATACATTTTCTTTAGGTTTGATTTCTTGTTTCAGTCCTAAAACTTCGTTTTAAAATAAATTAATTTGGACTACTAGATTATGTGAAAGAATTCTTGCAATAAACACTCCTCTTGTCTTTTTCTCTTCTTTGTCCTTTTCATTCTGACTCTTTTTCCTCATCTTTTTGTGTTTAATCCCATGAAAAGGGATAATACATATTTAATGCAAGTTATATAAACCTTTTTTAACTTAGACTGAATGATTCTTTTCCTAAGTATAAATTTGTATTGTCTGTGATTCTTTGTGATACTTGATTCTCTGCATACCTGCAGGCTACACTGCTAAAAGTTGGTTTAAGATTTTCTCAGTTATTTCTGCTCAGTTTATGAGAACTTCGTAATGGTTACATTCATGTAATGGTCAGAAAAAATGCATCAGAATGTCTTTGGAGGAGGTAGTAGTCCACATTAGCCATTCCCGTGTCTGTACATACGGGTTTGCAAATGTTCTATTCCCGTATAAGCCACAGACATGCCTGAGGCACTGTTTTCTGTTGAATTACTCAGTTATCCCAGATAACTGAGAAATTCTACTTAAAGCTTTTGCACTGTGGAAACATGAAATATAGGGACATCAAGAAAGAGGCATTTGTATTTACTTATTGGATGCATGGTCATTAAAATCAGAGGAAAACTTCAGGCGATCCTCATTCAACAGTGTTGTCAGAAAGATGACTGTCCACAGCCCTTCTGCATGAAGGAGGAGGTAACAGCTACCTGCTCCAAGTATATTTTGTAATTCCAGATTTACGTGATGATAATGATGAGGATGATGATTTTATTGTCATTATTACAACTGTGAGACATTCTAGCTTATGTGAATAATTGAAGCCTCCAATTACTACTTTTGATTGGTAAAACTCTAAATACATGGAATTCATGAAGCATTTTCTCTCTTTCTTCTTTCCCCTTATGATATTTTGTCAGTGAAGGCCAGGTGCAGAATTATAGATGGTTCTGAATAGTTTCTGTGCCAATTCTATTCATGGTGTGCTAGACCTTCCATAATGAAAGGCTTGAAGAAGCTCAAGACCTTAAAGAAGGTTGAAAACCAGATAGAGGTTAATGAGTTGAAATCAAAGGTAATGTGAAAATCAGTATTATCCAATCCCTGAAAAAGAGTGTGTGTGTGGCTTTTACTGTGGTTTTGTTTTGTTTTGTGGTTTTGTTTGTTTTGTTTAAAAAGCATCATGTAATATCATTGGAAGCAATGCAATGGGATAATTCCATTTTCGAACTGCAGACACAGTTGATACATAAAAGTAAAGATAAAAATTTAGATTCTCTCCAATGGCCCTTCCTTTTGCACCAATTGTGCAAGTAGTGGGCAGAATGGAGAAGGCAGCATTAATGCCTTTTGAATTGTTCTGAATTCAGGCATGGCTCTCAAAGACTTCAGATAATTGTAAGCAGTTACAAAAAACAATCCCCCCAAACCAACAAAAAAAGCCCCCAAACAAACCCAGAGATCTCACAAAACTCCTAAAATCTGCAGGATGGGGACAGGAAGGGGTTTGTGGGGTGGAGGTGAAAGGGATTGTGGGAAGTGTAGTTTGGCTATGCAGCCACGTGGCATCCACCATTGCTGGACATCGCCGGCACGGGGTAGAGAGGGAAGGGGGGAGGGGTTTTTTCTTGGGCAGAAAGCTCACGGTTACTGCTGTTTCGGGGAATACAAAAATCGGGTGAGAAGGGGTTTGTTCATGAGGTTGCAACATTTGGACTAGAAACTGGGGAAAAGGGAGTAGAAGAGAGGGGTTGGGAAGACGCTGTGGACGGGTCCGTATCCCATTCACAGCTCGGGTGCTGGGAAGACACGGCTGTGCCAAACGGTGGATAACTCGCTTGTGCTAATGAGCAGGCTGCACTGGCAGTGTTTTCCAGCGTAGGGGACAAGGGGTTAGGAGAATGGGGAGTGGGAGAAGAGAAAGAGGGGTGAGCTGTGGGGACTTGCATTGGCTTTTCCTGTATTGCATTTTTGTCCGGCAAGCTGTATGTAAGTAACAGCAGAGGAAAGTATTTTGCAACTGTTTCATCTCCAGTAAGTCTGAGAGAAGACAGCTTTTTCCCAACTTCAGCCCAAAATTGGGGACATCTGGTATTTTTAGCAGATAGACTGGGGAAATACTGAAAAAGCCAAGGCACAAATGACTGAACTAGACTATTAGGGAAACTATGCCCAGTAGAAGAAAGCAATTCTTGAATGTTAAAATATATTTCTTGATGTTGGGTAGAAATTTCTGATCCCATATTTAAAGCAACACCACTTATCTCAATCCCAAATTGCCAAAAAAGAGAGAAAAAAAAGAGAAAAGGCACCAAAACCAGCAATAAGATGCAAGCCCCCTAAACAAATGGGGAAATACCAAAATTTTGGGTTTCCACGCAAAAAGCCAGTCCGGAGAAAAAGAAAATCAGCAAAATGGGGTCTCCTGCTTTTCCAGCTTCTCTCCCACCACGTGGTGTGGAGGAGGTGCAGCTGGAGCTCAGAGCTTGCTACTGCACACAAAGCGGCAACAGGCTACAGAGTAATGCACAAACCACATGCAGGGCTAACTCCGGGAGACACGTGGCCAATTGGGACACCCCAAATATCTCAGGAACAGAGGTTCTGAGCACATCGGGCGCAATTTCTGGTGGTTGATTAGCTTGTCCACTGCTTAATTTTGTGGTGAGCTTGCCTCTTTATGTCTTGGAATATCCTTAGACCATTCACAAACAGCCTAAATATCCCTCGACTGTGCAGCTCCACTTAAGCCAGTGTTTGTTGACAGCTACCACCAGAAGCAGAAGTTGAGAAGAGAAATAGAGCTCAAACTTCTTATGATGTTAAGTCATTTATTCCCTCTGTGCTGGAGGGGGACAGAGCACCTGACCTGGGCAGAGCCAGCGAGGTAAGAGAGTGGGGCTTCCCATCCTGCTGGTTTTATCACAGACAGGGGGGAAAGGGGATACCAGGGGCGGAGATGGGACAAACAACCAACCAGATCAGAGCCCGGGCTGCTGGAACATTGGACAGACCCGACTCAGTCACATGGCAGGGACCCGGCCTGGGGTGCCCCAGGGGCGTCCACCGCAACAATTATGAGGGATCCTACTTGCCTACTGTCAAAAAAGATGTTGTCCTCCAGCTGCAGCAGAGGCAATGGGTGATATTATTTGAATTGTGTGTGATTTTTTAGCTCAAATTTCAAACATAGAAATAATTTAGATGTTTAGAAACCACTGACTTTCAATGACATATAGGCTTTCAAGTGCTTAAGTCACCTAAAAACATTGAGCTCTTACGTATTTTACAGCTTCTCTGTAATTGAATTGACATATGTGTTGGAAGCAGTGTTAGACTGTACTTTTGAAAGTGACTTTTTCACTTCAGAAATTCATGTCACTATCTGTGGACTATTCAGACTGATTTTTTTTTTTCACTGACATGTGCTAGACTATTGATTTTTTTCTCTTTCATTTTACTCCTCATTCAGATTCACTAGAGAAACAAGTAAAAATATAGGGAAAATACCTGCAAAAAAAGAGGATATACTCCTCATGCATGTGGAGAATTACATCTGGGGAGCACCACTGACTACTGAAATTGAAATTTCAATTCATATTAAAAGCAGCCTTCATCATCTAAAAAGCATCAATACAGGTAAATGGAGGTTGGACACAGGCTATAATGTACGTATCAGAAGAGGAAATAATTTGCTTTTCTATTGATTGAGTCACTCTGGTGCAAAATGACTTTTTTGTTCACTTTTTGCAGAATTGTCTGGCAGTAAGTCTGTGATGGGTGATTTTAAACTTAATATTTAGCAAAATAATTAATAATAAAGAAATAGCTAAAATGCAGTCACTGTTTCAGCAGAGAGTAGGAGTTCAAAGATTTCCTTATTTAAATATGGAGTCAATAAATAGATAAATAAACATTGTTGATCTTTCACATCTGAATTAGGATTACCCTACCTGTAAAATAATTTCAAGCTCCTATTAGCTATTGATAAGGAGAAAATGTGTTTGTTGATAAGGAATAATTACCTAAGCAGAAAAAAACATAGAACTACTTAAGTTCTTTAGCTGCCTTGCCGTTCTTGACAGCCAGAGACTTAGGCTATTATAAAAATTTCCGTTTTGTAAATATTCATCACCAGTAATAGAATAGATTCATCTCCTCTGCCAATGATAGATTTTCTCCCATAAAATCCACAGATTTCAGTGGCAGTGGTCTGCCAGTCTTGTGACAGGATCTTACAGCAGCATTTGCTTCAGCTGACATCTGCCATTTCCACCTTGCTCAGGTTGCTGTTCCAGGAAAGCTCACAGTTGCAATGCTTGGAGATGGTAACTCCCAGGGAAAGCACATCCACATGCAGGCCTGTGCACTTCCAAGGGAGTGGGAGAAGGAACAGGGCCTGCCAGTTTCATCTGCTTGTATGCCATGTCACTTTGTCCTACTGTCATTCTGCAGCAGCCATAAAAATTGCCACAGTGCCAAGTGCTGTGTGTACAGCACTGTAACCTCCAAAGGTGCACACAAGGTGCATTCTGCAATCCAAACACTCACACATGTTCTTGCCTCACTCAACATTTTTGAACTTAGCTTAATAACCCTGCAAACTGCGCTGAAGTGAGTGGTCAGGTGTGTGCAGCATATCTGTTAGGTAAGGTTAAAACTGCCAGCTCTGGCTCAGTCCTGCTGGATTCACCTTTCACTTCACACACAAGGGCAGACCTCCAGCTTTGGAATGGAAGGAGGTGAAAGACAACCATTATATGTTCCTATATTGGTGTGAAATTTTGTGTGCAAAGATAGGAAAATAACTTGCTTGGCAGATTTCTGGAAATCATGCCCAAAAGTTGCTCCTTAAGCCTTCTAGAAATTCACAGAACTGAAAAAAAAACCCCTTTACCCAATCAACAAAGCAGCTGCAATGCAACTTTGCTCATTTAGAATTTAACTTACAATTAAAACAATTATAGAATAATACTTCAGAAGCTTTAAACACCATGACAGTGATTCACCAATACCTTAAAATTATGAGCAACAATCAAACTAACTGTCCCTGTCCAAAGTGAATTAAGAATATACATGAACTAAAACCCCCTTGCCCTTATCTTCCTGGTTTCCATGGAATTTCATCTATTTTTCAAAATCTTTTGCTAGAAATGGCCTTTCAGCATCTTCAGAGGAACAAAATGAAGTTACGTCATTGGTTTCTAAAAGAACGTAGCAGATAGAAGCCATAGCATTCTGTGAAAAATGTGTTAACAAAAATATTTGTGTTCAAGCCTTTTTAATAAAAAGTAGTTTTCATTGTAATGTTATATATATTTTTTTCTTTTCTAAGTTCAATATCTTGTGTCTGTTTCCTTGTTCATGTGAGTATTCCACAGTGAGTTTGTGGCTGGTGACAGCTAGTGTTTTTCTGGCAAGTGTGGAAGGTATGGTCAACTTGTACATAGGTACAGAAAGTCTGGAATGAAAGTGGTCATGGTGCCCTGCCACAGTGCTTCCCTCTGAATCATGGAAAATACTCCTTGAGGTTGAATTTTTTTTTTCAGTGACTAAGGGGACTCGATATCCAGCACCTGTTTCAACCACAGAAAGTATACTACCAACTGATTTAAAAAGTCATTAAAAGTGTTTTCTTTTCATACTGACCGTTTATTAGGATGGGAAAAAAAAAAAAAAATCCTTTATGTGTCATTTCTTAGGCAGAAAGAAATTTGCTTCTCATTGGAAGCATGGGCTCTGTGTTCATGGATCAGAAACCTGGATCATGACCAGCCTACAGCAGGACAGGTTGGCTAAAGAAAGATGAAGAAATACCAGAAGCAAGCATTTAAAAAAAAAACCAAAAAAAACCCCCCAAAAACCAAACCAACTTTTCAAAGATTTGATTAAATAAAAAAAAGAAAAAAAAGTAAGATGACCCCTTCAGCCCACCAGATCTGCAGGTATTATTGGAGTCCAAAACCCCTCCCTGCCTGTGTAAAACTGCTGTCCTGTTGTGCACTACAGTCCACAACCAAAGCCTCACCTCTCTGCTAAGGCTGTAAAAAAATGGAAAAGTACAGTGACTAAGGAGTATTCAGCTAAAGAAAATAAGGTTCAGTAGTTTTTAAATAAAAAACATTTATTCTGGGAAACAGAGAAGATGAAGAAAGAGAAAAAATAAGGACCAGCAGAAAAGTGAAAGCTTGAAACTGGATCTATAATGCATTTCACATCATTGGTTGTCTGGGAAAACAAGCAGAAATCAGGTGAACTAGAAGGGTGCTGGGAAAATTTTGTAAGGTTTTCAATTAAATATATCAAAAACACTAAAGTAGCAGCTTATGTCAAAGTAAAAAGCATTTTGTTTCTGTTCTGAATTATTTAATCCCCTTCTGACCTTATTGTTGTAATAGAGACAGCTTTTAAAAGAGGGGCGGAGGCTAAATACAAAGTCGGAACTGTTTCCTTCTCAAAATGTTTCATTTCGCCATTTGTTTAATGAAGCATTTCATTTTTAAGATGTCAAAACATTTTACTTGCATGTTTTCTGAGTAAAATGTTTTGACATTTTGAAACCTCCCAATTTCTGGCAAGAGCACTTGCAGAGTTCAATGCTAAATGAGATTTTTAACATCTACTTTCCTTCCCATTCCACCCCCAGAATCCATTTTGCAAAAAGAACAAAAGTCCCAGATCTTTCTGAGGGAAAAATAAATTACTCATTAATCACACAGCAGTGATTGAACAGCAGCTTCTGACAAACAAGAATGGGAACCATAGGTTCTTCCTGAAACACGGCTGGATTCATGGTAGTTCAGTAGGGCTGCAGGCAAATGTGTTGTGGCTGCCAAAGGTGTTGCTGAGATGGGAATGGTAATGCTGGGCAGCTCTGTTGGTGAGCATAAAGAACCACCCTCAGCCCACAACATTGCACAGTTCTGTGTGCATCCCCACAAGCACCAAACCCGTAGGTAATGTGAAAACATAAATTCAGACTACGGAACTCCTCTGAATTGGTGTTCAAAACAATCTCCTCCTGTGTATATCATTTGCACAACAAAAGGTAGCTAAGAATCTTACTTGAACCAATTGATACTTAAAATATTTGTGCTGTTTTCTCTTGCAATTCTTTTTGCTTTTATATTTTTATAAGCACGTTTAGACCTGTGGGCACTTTGAAGTTCCCACTGTGCTTTAACAATCTGTTTTCATTGGTTGTGTACCTCTTGCACGCTGATTGTTTCATTGTGCCTTACATCATCTTGTTTCCTCAATCAAGAGTCTTATGTTTTCCTTTTGAGCTATCTTTTTATATTTGCCTACGTAATTGTGAGGGGGAACATGTAGAATTTCAATTTTTAAAGGACCTCTGGATAGCCATTCCAATGGTAAACCTATGTTTTCCTTCCTCCAACTTGCTCACTGTTAATTCTACATAAAACCTCTCTACAGTTCCAGCAGTGTTGGTTCCATATTCTTTCTGATGTACTTGAGTTGCTGTCATGTAGTAGTAGTAGTAGTAGTAGTAGTAGTAGTAATAGTAGTACTAATTATTATTATTATATCATCATCATCATCATTATTATCATTATAATTATTATTATTACTGTTGTTGTTGGAGTAGTTGTAACTACTAATATTAATTATATTATTATTTAAAAAACTAGAAAAATAAGAACCAAAACTGATAAAGGTTCCCTATACAATTAATTCTTTTTTAGAATAAACTATTAACTAGGGGAAGCACTGCTACGTAAGCCCTTTCGTGGTCCCTTTTACTTAATAGGATGAAAACTCTGATCAACAGATACTTTAATAAAGGCATGGCTATAGCTCGTGACTCCTGAAAAAGAGCCAAGAAATGGACCTTCACCCTTACAAAAGACCAAGGTGCAGAGAGTGGGGAGGGCACAGCTCTTCTCCTGCTGTTCATGTCACATATCCAACATGCAGTGCCTGTTTCATGCCACCCTGAGGCACTGCAGTTATTGCATTAGGAGACAAGTGGGTGACAGCTACAGGGGGCAATGATGAGCCTGACTCTGTGAACACTGGCCTGCATGCCCTGTTTTTTTGCTGAAGCCCTGTGCACAGCAGTCTTCTCAGTTAGCACAGAACTAATTTTTAATGATTACTCCAACATTTTGTAAATTATATTGAGTGAGATAATATATGGTAACTGCACAGATTACAGCATGCGTTGATGTCTTTACAAAAGAAATTCATGACATGGCAATTATACTGCAGCAAAACAAATCACTGCGAAGTGGCTCAAATTGTATTTCTCTCTAATAAATGAATCATAACACTTTAACACCCTCAGATAATCCGCAATTAAATGAACAGAAATAGAACCCAAATGACAACATAGAGATGTTAGAGTGCTCAGGGCAAAAAGATGTGAAAAGAAGACAGTGAAGAGAAAGACATAATACATTGCGAGATAAAACACAGTGCAAAGTTTAAGCAAAACAGGATCAAATTTGCTTTTCTTTTCACTCCCTTTTTGATTTATTGCCTAAAAATATTTATTATGCAGCTGAATGACAATTACTATTTACTAGAAAATGAAACACCTTCATTTCCTTTACATTAAATAGAACCATAGATCTAAAAATGTAGTTTAATGTCTACAAATTAAACTGCAGGTCTCATCATGTTCTGTTTTTCTCAACCTGAGCTTTCTGAGTTCTGTGAATTGGCCTAAAATGGTTTAGGATTTCATGAGAATTTTACCCTTTGTAACTCATTAATGACTTAGCATACTGTCACTATTCTGTATTGTAGACAAGAGAAAGAAAATAGTCTCCAGGAGTGGAATATAAACAAAAGCAATTTAGAATATATTATAGAGATTTTGTACTGCTTTGGTGTGAACTTGATCAGTGATTACTGAGCTCAGTCCTGCTGTTTGCCCAGCACGGAAAGAGCAGAGAAGGTGGCAGTGTATTGTCTTCATTGTTATCTTCACCCCTCAAAGCACATAAGGACTACAAGGACTATTTTGTGTGTGGTATAATGCAGAGACATGGACATTGTATTTCTTTGCAGATGTCAAGTATTTTCTGAGAGCTTTCAAATATGTTTTCCAACCATTTTATAGACAGTTCTGATTCAAGTGAAAGAAACTTCTGGGAGACTTGTAACTTCACTAGTATTAGACCACTTCTAGCTCTATTAGAAAAGCAGTCTAAGAAGTAACAATTTTCTACTGACTGCTGCTTTGAATGGCGAATTATTTTCACTATAGGATTTTTACTGGTTTTGTGTAGTGGTAGAATAATTGCAGCATTTGCCATCTCTCTGTGCTGCTATGGAGCAGAAGGAAAAGTAAAGTCTGCAACAAAGGTGCTGATCCTTAGTCTAATGCACAACCGTGGTAACAGATGCACAGCAAACAAGTGATTGAAGCAAGAGCTGATGTACAAGAGAGACATGAGTCTTCTGGGTTGTTTTTGTCTGTGGGACAAACATAGTTCCAAAACGAGAAATCAGCTGTTTTCATTTAAAATTTTGAATACTGTCTGCCTGCTCGCCTCATCTCTCATATTAAACTCTGCACAATTACTAAAATAATATTTCAACAAATTAATTATAATGTAAGCCTTTTCAGAGTGAGGAAGAAAATCTTTAGATGAAGGAATAAACAGTCAAAAAATGTATTATGATATTAACTTCATCCCACTTTTCAATTTGTTGTTATGGTAACAAGAGATCCAAAAATGTTATATACAAGACATTTTACCAGAATAAAGCAGTACATTGACCTAGGATTTTACAAGTACCACACAGACCATAAGCTCTTCATTCCATGTGTCCATTCCTTAATTGTAGAGCAACAAATAACACTGTAACACCTGGTGCATAGCTATTTTTTAAAACACCAAAACACCAAAACCCAACAACAACCCAAGGGAAAAACAGTTCCACAGGACTTTTCATAAAGATCTCATCCTGGTGGGATGACCAAAAAAATGGAGACCAATAATTTTTTAGTATGAATTCAGACTTTTGATATAAATGCAGAAATCTTACTATCAGTGACCTACAAGAATATCCTATGTCAAGGACAAAATCCCACAAACTCCTTATGCCATTCTAAACCTGAAGAGGAAGAATTTTTTTGCCTCCTGAAGTAGCAAATTTGAATTATTTTTTTTTTTTTACCACAGAAAATTTCTAAAGTGATTGGAAAAAAAAAAAAAAAAAGCAAAGGTACATCAAAATCTGTGAGTATCATAACACCCTTCTGAAAAACAGATGAAAAGTAAAGAAACATTTCCCAGCTGGAATTATCAAGCTAGAACCATTAATTTTCTAAGAAATCAGAGAGTTTTATTCCTGTCCCCAAACTCAATCAAAGCATGAGATGACCAAAGCAACATGAACCATTCCAGGGTATTTATCGTGTATAAATAGCGATGTGGCAAAATCTGTTCTGAAGGCAAATTTATGGTAAACCAAAATAATAGCTTAGAGAGAGACAGAAAAAGCCTGGACAATATTGTTCTTCAGTATCAAAACAAAACCATCCGACTAACAGAGTTACTTGAGTTAGGAATAAAATAAAAAAAAAAAAACCTCTCTACTGCAACTGGCAGAAAACAGACACTGAAAGCTCCAACTGCAACCTTCTGATAACATGGAGTACAAGTGAACAGAGATCCAAGCAACATTAATCTTCATACATGCAAATAGGGCTTGGAAACAGGAATACATATGGAAGGTAATTTTATTTCTTATTACTAGTGGATTATGAAGCAATTAATGTTTTTATTATACTTGTTTTTACTCCTGCAGAAGAGAGAAGCTTCACAAGGTCTCTGTAATGTTGTCATGAGAAATAAATCTCCACTTTGAAGTGAAACATAGAAGAGCTGTGTTTTTAAAGAAAGTGCAACAAAGGAGATCTGGTGGAGGCTGATGGTCAGTTTAGAGTTTTGGGTATCCCTGAGAAAAGCTCAGGTTTTAGCTTGCATGGGGAATAGAACATTCCTTTTGTCTGATGAGCAAGCCTTACTCATAGATGGGAACTTGTAGCAAAACCAAAACCTGGAAACTAAGTCATAATTTGCCTTCATAGATGAAGTCTGTATTTACTGCAGTTTTCCTCAATTGTAGACAAAAAAAAGGCAGCCTGCCTTCCCAATAGCTTGTATTGATTATGAGTGTTAAAATGTAAACAAGGAGAGAAAAAATTAAAAAGTAAGGCTTACATTCTGACTATGGCCATTTTTATTCTGAAAAAGTTGCTAGGCTTATCTGCAGTGGTACATAAAGGTCTCGGTATGAAAGGGGTGGCAAATTAGAAGAACACAGAAGAATCTGTCTCATAAGAGTTAATAATTGGTGCTGTCAGAGCTAATTGGTATTCTGCTGCACAACAACAGCAAAGCCATCTGGGGTCCACTAAATGCAGGGCGCCATCAGAACAGCCAGAAAGGTCGTTGAGTCAACAGTTTGACTACAAGGATTATCCTTCTTTTACTGCTGATTTTTGTTGTTCTTTGCTTGTGAAAGTAGTTGTGAAGAGCTGTTACTGCGGATGCCCTGGTGAGCACTGACATTGTTGAGAACCTCTTATAGTCATTGTATCTGATGCAGAGCTCAGAAAGTGAAGGAAGTGGACATCTCAATGTCTGTTTTATGCTGATGAATTATATAATGTCACACTAGTGCCTGCCTGATTTGAATTTTATGGAGAAATTGGAGTTAAGCAATGAAGTCAATGACCCTGATGTTCTTATTTAGGATACAGCATGATTTTAGGAACAGAGTTACTTCCTGAACTAGGGCTAATGGGATGCATTTTTAGAATCCTGTAAGACAATTAGGCATTGAATTTCCTCTAATTTGCTTGTATCATGTTACAATCTAACAGTATAAGTGAACCAGTCCTAATATCATATGCTTAACAGGACACATTTCTTAAAGCACCTATTTTTTTCATTTCTTTTCCTATAATCAAAAGGTGTGTTTGCCTTTGTACCATCTGTTAACGACAAGAGTTGCCAGAACGAAGAGAGAATGTAAATTAGGTTGTGAATACTGAAGTTCTCTTTCCTTTTCTTTGCTTATGTTATTTTAAAGACTTAATTCATTTTCTATTTATTTTTTTTTGGTGAAAGACTGAGCTGGGAGACCTTTGAAAATGTCTATGACTCACTGAAGTTTTATAAATTCTTTTGATATTTAAAGGCAATTTTGAAAAATTTGAGAAGGATTTTTTATCCTTCTTGTAAAGTAAGAGGGAAGACAGATCCCAGGAAAGACAAAATGGAGCTCTTTCATTCCTTCCAGTGTTTGTTTATTTGGTTTTTTTTCCCCGGGAATTCTATTAAATTATGCAGAAGAGTGAATCTGTTGTACAAATAACATATTTTAGAATTTAAATTAAGCAGATGAGCATCATGATAGAACTTGGCTTTGTGTTATCTCTCAAAATGCATACTCATTCGGAATGGATGCAGATGAGGATGCTATAGAATCATAGAGTAGTTTGAGTTGGAAGGGATCTTTAAGCATCATTGAGTCCAACTCCCCTGCAGTGACCACGGACATCTTCAACTAGATCAGGTTACTCAGAGTACTGTCCAGTCTGATCTTGAGTATTTCCAGGAATGGGGCACCTATCACCTCTCCGGACATTCTGTTTCAGGGTTTAAATGTGCTCATCCTAAATAAAAATATTCTTTCAAGTAAAACCAATTTCCCTTTTACTGCCATGACAGGCCCAGTTAAAAAGTTTGTCCTAACCTTTCTTGTAAATTCCCTTTAAGTACTGAAAGGTCTCAATAAGGTCTCTTCAGAACCTTATTGTCTCCAGGCTGAACAACCCCAACTCTCTCAGCCTTTCCTCATAGGAGAGGCACTCTAGACCTCTCATCACTTTTGTAACTCTCCTCTGGGCTCACTCCAGCAGGTCCATCCTGTACTGGGACCCCAGAACTGGATGCAGTGTTCCAGGTGGGGCCTCACCAGAGCAGAGCAGATGGGCAGGATCCCCTCCCTCCCCTGCTGCCCACGCTGCTTTGGATGCAGCCCAGGGCACGTTTGGCTCTCTGGGCTGTGGGTTCTCATGGCTAATTCATCTCCAGCCTCTCGCCCCCCAGATTTTGCTGATAACTCCCCTCAATGTGTGAAAAATACCATAGTGTAGTACTTCTCCCAGACATCCAAACTGACACTTAATACACTTTCCCCAATCTCAGTGTCTAGAGAGTAAGTTGTGGGCAGCCACTGAGAAAAGAAGACCTTTAAAACTACATGAAAGGAGTTTTATTGGAGGTGGGGATTATTTTCTTCTCCCAAAGAGCAGAAGGTAGCACAAGAGGAAAGAGCCTCAAGTTCCTCCAGGAAAGGTTGATACTGGATATCAGAAAAAACTTCATCCCTGTAAGGGTTTGCAGATATTGTAACAGCTTGATTCTAGAGCAGTCCCTGGAGGTATTTGAGACCTGTAAATATGGCCCTTAGGGACATGGCTTAGTGGGTGGCTTGGCACTGCTAGGTTTATGGTTAGACTCAATGATCTTAAGGGTGTTTTCCAATCCAAAATATTTTATGATTCCATTCTCTGGTATTGTGCCTCACTACTCAGATCTGTGTGGTTTTTGATTAAAACAGGCAGCTCATTCTTGTGCTTTGCTTTCCTACATGACTGCTGTTAGATACATCCTCTGGGGAAATCCACAGTTTCGGGTCTTGACTGAGGTGCTCTTACTTTTGTTTGAGCTCCTTTGTGAACTCTTAGGTATTCTGGAGAACAGCTACAGAAGACAGTTAATCAAACTTGAATAATAAAGGAATAAGAATTTGGGACTTGGTTTTCTTCCAAATGTTTATCCATTGCTCAGTTATTTTGATAACTGAGTTTGCCCTGAGTTTACTTTTCACAGTCTGCTGACTAATAACAAAATAACACCTATTTTGGAAGTCTTTGCTCTGCTCAGCATGGGAACACTATCAATATGCAAGTGACAATTTAATATCATGAGCCAGAAATTCATCTTTAAAAGTCCTAAGGTTTAAGAACAGGCACAATTTAATTTTTGTTTGGTCTTTTTTTTTTTTCCCATTGCATCTACTTCACAGAGGTATGATATAACACAATCCAGACATGAGACACTCAAAGTTATATATGAGCAAATAAGTAAAGAGTACAGTTTTTGATTAATTTTATAATTTATTGTACTCAAAGAAATAAATTCTTTAGTTTGTTCACTCTTCTAAATGCTACAGAAACTTCAAATGCATAGTTGTAGTCTAGCAGAGTCTGTTGTGAATACCTACATGCAATAATACTGAATATATATGTCTGTAACAATAAAACTGACTGTTTGTTATATTTTAGCTAAAATTATTTGGAAATTGGAGTTCATAGTACTGGATTGGCTATTTACATAAGTCATCCAATTTGGAGATATAACTATACTATATTTTAAGGAATTCATTAATCTTGTTGATTTAGACACCAGTTATAATCAGGTGCAATTAATTATGCAATTGGAAATATAACTAAAGTGTTGATTTTTATTTTTGAGTGTGAATGATTATTAGGAATTCAGGTATTTTTCTAACTGGCTGTGCTTTAATAGTTGTGTGTTGTGTTCCTCTTTTCAACAGCTCACCCAAGTGTGTGAAGCAGCTGAATATCTACCTCTGCTCTGTTTTTTCATACGCAACAGACACTGTCTGAACTGATGCTCCTCTCCACTCTTCTGTTATCATACAACATAATTAATGTTTTCTTCACTTAAAAAGTGCCATTTTGGCAGTTTCCCCATTTAACATCACCCAGAGAAATTGTTATCAGGACTAGATAGAAAACCTCTCATTTTGATGACAATAAGGAGATCCATATTGCCTTGATGACAGCAGACAGAACGTGTTTGCACTGAATATTAACCAGGCTGCATGTGTGAAAAAGCTATGGCAGGTGATACTTGACAACAGAGTCCAGCCAAACCCAACAATCAACTCCTAACTATCCCTGGAGTGCAAGCTCAGCATAAGCTCTCATTTCAGGAATCCTTTAATGTTATGTTACACAGAACATGGATTCAGGCTGAAACAGGCAGGCTCGTACATTCAGCCTGGGTGCTGTAATAGTGAGGATATTTTCTGTGTTGTGGAAATTGCAATTTTTAAAGACAGAATAATTAAAGAAAAGTGACAAATTTGGTCTTGAATCCAGGGCAGCATAATCTTACACAAATCGTATAAATCTATTCTGGCATCCTTCTTTGTTGAAAAACCTGGTCCTTTAGAGTGTTTTCAGTCAAGACTGTGTGGGAAATAACCAAACAAGCCATGCAATATTTAGATTTTCCCTAATTGTATAAAGAGCTGGCCAGCTGGAGAAGGGAACCAGCAGTTTTGGTGAGAGATTACTGTTCTTGGGAGAGGAAAATTACAAACCCTGCTCTGATTTAGTCTAGGAGGAGGTCCAATCCCATGTTTTTGCTAGCAACTTTGTCATCAAAGCTAAGAGTGAACTACTTGAAATTTAATGATGACATAAAAGTTGGAGTGTCATGGACACAGAAAAAATGCAGAACACACTGGATGATCTTTCAAACACAACTACTATGAGCAAACAAGGAAAATGGCATGAAGTATAAGGGCACAAAGATGCAGAAGTAAGATTTCTCTTAGGAACTAGATGATTGTCACTAGGTCCTTAGTGAAATTTTATCAGTACAATATAGTCCATGGGTGCTCATCTGTTAAGTTTCTCAGATCTATACATGTCTTGCAGCAGAATTGTTAACTTACTCTCCTTTCATATGCTGCATGTGGACTTTTCGAACAGTCACAGAAGTTTGCTTTTTGAAAGGATTATTTGGTGCCTGGCCAGACTTTACAAGATATACCCACAGGAGTTACAAGATAGATTACAGAATCAGAATTTTAAATGGGTTACCCTATCACCACATCTGACACCTCTGTATTAACAGAGTAAAAAGACATTAACAGAAACAAAAAAGCAAAGGGAATAAAATCCTTTTGATTAAGGAGTCACAACTGTCAATTCCCTTTTAGCTTTTACCAATTCTCTTATACCAAGACAAATGCTGTTAATTTGTAATGTTTAAAACTCCTTTCTCTTTTTTCTCTTATATCTTCTGGTTTGTAATCCCTTGTCAACCTTACATCATTTTAACTCAAACTCTCTTTCCTTTCTCCCTCTCTGCTTGTTCCAAGAGACTCTAGTTCCAGAAGATCGGTTCAGTCCAAATGAGATATTTTCTCACATGCTTCTTGTTCCTCCCATGGGTTTTTGGTTTTTTTTTTGCCTTGTGCTAATTTAGTTTGGAGTCAAGATTTTTGAATGTGGAAAGTCAAAACATATAACTCTTTCTAATAAAAGCCACGTGTCATATTACACATAATGTTCATTCCTAGGGAGGTAGCAGTAGTAAGAATATTGGAAATTTGTTTACCAGCATTTCAACTTTGCAAAAATTTAAGCTGAACGGCTTTTTTCTAAGGTTAGTATATGTCAAAAACCCAGTAAAATGATCAGACATGTTGTTTGCAGTGCCTCTGCCATGAAGTTAGTCACATTTAGCATACATATGAACAAGTAGGTTCGATAGACATTGAAGAAAGCCCACAAGGCCTTCATGAATGATTTTAGGCTGAAACTTCCAACAGAATTCTGCATGCAGACTTTGCAGTATGAGCTTTTACAAAGATTTTCTGTTTCTTTCACAGAATGTATTCAGTGTGGTGGGAACAAAATTATAAATATTGGATAATTTATTGGATAAATTAAAGATGGTGACAAGAGAAATTAATCTTTTTCCCATGAGGTTCCATGAAGGTATCTTGGGTTGATCACTGTCCTTTGAGACTGCAGAGAATGAAATCCTGGGGGGAAAAGATTATCAATGTGGGACATCTTCTTTAAATGTAGTACTTTATACTTAATCCGGTTTAGAAAGGACCTCTCATTTTAGAATCTCAGAACATTTTACATGTGTTAGTCTCAGCACACCTTTTAAGAATATTGCATCATTTTTGAAAAGGAGAACTGGAGAGGGTCATTCACTTATCTCAAGTGACTGGTGAACAAATGAGAAAAAGCAGAAATAAGAACTAGAAATATTGATCCCTACATTCTGATGTCAGGCCCAGGTGACAGCAGAGAGAGTTTGTATTCAGTTTTACAATGACACCTTTCAAAAGGATCCTGTGTTTTTATCCAGGTGTATTTTTTCATGAAGTAAGTTCAGTTTCTTAGGAAAATGGGATTTTCCATTTAAAAAGCCGAGCATAACTGCAAAGGAAATGTTTTTGTTGAACAACTTTTTATTTTGACTGGAATATGTTAAAGGGAATGGCAGATTGGCTACTGCATGTCTTTATTTCCTTGTAAAACAGATTTTTAATTATCTGATTCTCACTGCAAGATATGAGGTAACCACAGAATTCAAGCATACTCTGTTTCTAACTTCTTTTGGAACAGATACAGTTGTGTGTCATAGGTGAAGTCATCTAATTTCTGAGAACTGGCATTAATGCAATGCCATAAATCACTGTTAAATATTTATGAATTAAAACTCTATCTTTGCAGAAAAACTTAAAAGTCAAGACAGAAATCTTCTATTTTAATAAACATTTTGTTTTTAGGAAAAGAAATGCACCTTTATCAATAATAGTGTTGCTTTACTTTTCTTTCCTTTTCTTCTCCACATTGATAAATATGTTCTTCATCTTGCCAAAATGATCCCTTTACATGTTCCCACACTTTAGACAATGAATTCTTACATGAATTTTACATTTAAAAAAAATCTTACATATTTCAATTTAGTCTCCTACTATAATGACACTTAGTCTACTTTTTCAGACAGCTATTTTAATGTTCACTTATTATGCATTATCGCAAAAGTCAGATTTATTTTATTCCCCAATTCCTCAAATTTCAGTTTATCCATCAAGATTTCATTAGATCTTGTCTTTTTTATGCACTTCTGATAGGATGGATCTCACAGGGAAATACATTTAAAGGCTGCTGCTATAACATGACTGAACTTATGTCTCCAAAACTTGACATCTTCACTATTCTGTCAGGTGTCACTGGCATCCAGATTGTTACAGAATTCATTGTTATTGATTTCAAAGTGCTGCTGACTTTAGGTTCTGGCACCATTCCTCCTTACTAAAAAAAAAATATTCCTATTTGTTCTTTCTCAAGTTTCTTACAGCATGATCTATCTAAGGGAGTCTGATAATGAAATGATTCATATTACTTGACATAAATGGAATATCCTGATTAACTGCTAAATTGTGTCAGATATGGGTCACAGGGATCTCAGTATCAAAGACAATGCCATAAGTTTTGCTGGCATGATCTTATTTCCTTTTAAAAGTATATTTTTACCTAGAACAGTAGTGTAGAATGCACATCTGTTGGGAATCTCTTGCAAACAGCCTTGGACAAAACAGGTCCACTTAACAGTGTCTTTTTTATAGGGACATGCATATTGGTTGCCCTGTTATTAAAAACTCTCTGATTCTCTATCGAGGCAATTATGAATTTTAAATACTACTTTGACTACGACTTGGGCTGACCACTAAGAAAGAGAAATTTCATTTAATCTGATGACTCCACATGGCTATATCTATCCTACAACTTGAATCTATCCTATAGTGTGTGTTGTTCCTTTGTCTAACCAGGAGACCTACCAGAAAATGCTGCAACTCCCTTTGTGCTAGGAGGCTTTTTCTAAAGTTTCAGCTAAGAAAACCAGAGCAGATCATAAGTGGGCTGAAAAGCATCACTTTTTACAAATCTGTCCCCGACATGCCTCATTTAACTTTATTGTCCATACTGTGATCATCATCACCAATAGTCAAAGGACATCAGACAATGTCTTTTTGCCTTCCTTGATGCCTGTTGGAGAGAGACATGTATAAAGGCATCACTTCCAATTTCAAGGGCAAAAATAATTTGAAAGCTGGTCACTAAATTAAAAGTGTTACAGCCCTTCTTGAAAGCCCACCTTATAAGAGGAGCATATGCAAACATCATGAGTTACAGAAGACTCTGTGAATATTATCCTGAAAGCAATGTTTGATGGTAAAAAAAAGTCAGATACTAGTGTGTCTTAATCAGAAGTCTCAAAAGGGTGGTTGAAAAAATCTACCACAGTTTAACCCCATATTAGGAAAAGAAATCAGAATTCCCTAATATCCTAAACAATCCATTAATTTCCAAGTAATTTGTCCCATTCCCAGTTTTGCTTTGAAGTTAGTACTGGTAATAAGAAACTGAGTATATTCACATTTTGCACCAGTGAAGATACCTCTATGGTCCTTCTAGAGCAGATGAACAGCCTGGAGCGCCTTCCCAAAAGCCAGGAATGCCCTGGTCTGTCACAGAAAAAAAATCTGCCAAAATAGCCAGATTTACAGTTATTTGACTGTCCATCATGTTTCTCTAAAAAAGACAGGAACCTAAGAAAAAACCCTACATTTGCATGCTTGGCAATGCATTTGTTTTATGCTCAAAATCTGAGCACTGCCTGCTTATAGATGAATAAAGAAGCATTAATTAAATAAAATAGATCTATAGTCTCTGAAGAACTCCAGTCCCAATAACCCTCTTGATGCAGCTCTTTTACTGAGAGGGTTGTGCTTTTTTCACCATAACACTCATGGAAAAGAGTTGGGAAACATATATCGCGTCTCCATGATTCTTGTAAGTTCAGGCTTCTCCTAAAGGCCTCCCCCTTAGCCTACCTTTCAGCCACCCTGGCTGTGCAGCACTCATTTTAACAGTTGTGTTTCTTGCATGTAGCATGCTCAGAGGTGCTCTGTTTGGGATGCACAACACAGGTGCTGCTGCGCTTAATCGTCCTACTCAAAAAACGAACAGCAGTCCTACTTCCTGGCTGAACTGCCAATGTTAAATCATTGCTGTAAGCAAGCTTTGGGGTTTTCTAGATAAACTATATGTGATTTCCACAGATAAATTAAAATTGTGCCTATGACAGATGTCACGTTGGGGGAAAAAAACTCAAAAGCATGAAGGCTGTTTGAGAATTCCTCAGTCAGCATGTCAATAGTTGAGTAGCCTGGGGAAAATTAACTGAAACTTGTCCATGAGGAGACACAAAAGAGCAGTGGACATAAACACATGAACATATGCATTATGATACAGAGCTATAATGAAGTGTGCTGGAAGAATGAAAGGTGTAGTGTGAGATATTCCAGAAAAGTTGGATTGAATCTGACACCTGAACTAAGATTACAGGGGAATTTCAGCAATCATGTTTGCTCTCTGAATATTAGGGGTAGCAGGGCTTGTCGTTATCTATATATATGTGTAGCATGCGTTGTATCACACAGTAGGAAATGAGTGGGGAAACAGGATGAAACTGACAACGTAAAAATGAAGTAAATGTCAGGAGCAAAAGTAACCCTAGCATTCAGGTCTCTTAAATTGCAAAGGGGTCTCCTTAGGGAAGCAGTAAAAACATAATCTCTTCCCTCATTTAAAACTCGATCAGAAAAACCTACAGGGCTACATTCTCCTCCAGTTTTCTGAATATCATTCTGGCTTCAAAAGTCTGTATTTACTTTTCCACCAATACCAGCTAAAGCAGAATCTGCCTCCTTGGGAACAATTTATTTTAGCAAGGCTTAGTAGGAAGATGGAATATGCAGTCTACCAGGCCTTTTGTCATTGTCAATACCTATGGCAAAATCTTCAGATGGGATTGAGTTTATTAAAATAAACATTGAAATACTTTTTAATACTTATTTATATGACACAAGTTGATATCCTAGGAATATTTGAGGCCTAGGAATATTGGTGATGTGGTCAATTACATTAGCAGAAATATGGAATTTTCAAATAACATTCAAATTTTCGGTGAAAATGTTTTGAAACTTTCATTACTGGCCTGAATGTTCATAGACCATATTGCTATATCTGTGGTAAGAATTGTCCAGTGACTGTAAAATAAATCCCACTTACTTTTTTGGTTTTTTGGATTTTTTGTTGTTGATTTTTTTTCTCCAAGAATTAGGTTCAATATCAACCCAAATTTTTTAATATGGCTAACTGAAGTTTAGCATCTTGCAGACCTTTGTGTAGGTACAGTAATAACTTTTACTTTTTTTTTTAAGTATGCATTTGCTTGCTCTTTTCTATAGAGGGAATCCTTTATTTATGTAAAACAAAATCTCACACAGTTTAAGTGAAAAACTTATCTTGATACTAAATCCAAATAGAAAAATATCAGTGGAAAGTCTGTCATACTACATTTTAGGTAACCAGCTAGCTAATGACTTTGGTGGTCTCTCTGATAAAGGGTGCTGATATTCAGAATGAAGCTCTCTAGTTAGAATCCTGACTCTTACTTAAATGTAGCTGCACTTTTTGCTGCTCAAAAAAATCGTTAAAATAATTTCTTAGAGAATCAATTCACAGAGGATAAAAGGCCTTCATATGTTTTATTCTCTGGACAGATGATGATATTTCAATGGCAATACAGTAGTTCAACATTTAAATCTCTTTTGAAAATTAGATTGAAATTCTGTATTAAAGTTTTTTTTTGTCCAGTGATAAAGATAGATTTGTGTCAGCTTGATGATGGAGAGAATATCAATTATAACCATTGATGTTTAGCTAAGCTCTATTTACTGAATACACATTTCCATTCTCTTGGCTGCTCTGGAATATGGTTCCTGCCCAGATTCTTGATGAATTTTAAGTGCCTCATGTCTTTGTACCAATCTCCAGCCTCTTTCCATTCTCTACTGACTTGCCCTAAGACCGTTCAGCTCTGTGCTTGGAAAAAACATCCCTTACTCTGGAAATATAAATATGTAAAATTAATACTTCCAATTACTACTTACTAGTCCTCTTTTAAATGTTAAAATAATTTATTAATGCAGAAAAAAAAGAAGCTGCACACATTTTACTACCTGACAACATCTTTAAATCCCACCTCTACAGATTACCTAATTTCAAAAAACAAAATATTAACTGTAATTATTCATTACTGAATGTGCTAAAAGTGTGCAGATGTTTGTCTCTTGGTGTCTATTGAACCAGTCTGCCAATTGATAAACACAAGTGCCTCTGTATACAGTGAGGTATCTGACTGACATTGCACAGAGAGATTTGGTTCATTATGTATGAAACTGGCTGGGATCAGCAGTGGTACTTAGCATACCCTGGAAATGGGTGGGCACACCATAGAGGTATAAAATAGTATAAAAGTAGCTTAAGGCTAGAAAAGAATCATTTTGTACCCTTGAAACTATCATTTCAAATGCTATTTGTATGCAAGTTATATTTTGTGGTCATATTACTTGCAATGGTTTTTTGAGAAGACCTCCTTAGTGCAGAAGTTGTTTTGAACACCCAGTGATTCTTAACTTCCTATTCAGGAGTGAAAAAGACAAACCAAAGCTGGTTTTGAAGGCACAGACACCACAATGGGCTTATCTCCCTTCTGTTTTTTGACTAACTAGAAACAGAAGGCTTGCAGCATCTTGCAGGGCGTAAGTCACATCATTGCTGAGGACTATGACACCTTTGCTGCCAAAGTGGCTTTAGATCACACTTTTGAAGAGAGAAAAAGGGAGTTGAGAAACTGAAAAGTTATTCATTCCCTTTTCCCAAAAGCAGACACAACCACACCTATATCACATATCCTGTGTTATGACAGATTTTTAAGGGTTTTTTGGGGAAAAATAAAAGGAAAATATTTTTTGTGATTACTTAAATTTTACATAGTGTGAGTGTGTTTTGTTAAAAAGTCACCTGCTCTGGAATGATATTAAGGGAAGGACAAGAAAGATTTTCACTATGAAACATAGCAGGTCATGTAATAGCCCTTGATTTGCTTACCCTGTTTATAAACTCGTGAGTGCAATTGGATGCATGTCACTGAGGAGGGCTCTGTACCTTCCTATAGCTGTGCTCATATATTCCGTTCATCTCAAATGATGTAAAAATTTTATCATGTTATTTTGAAATTAGACATAAATGTGCTATTATATGAATAAAGAAATAGATTCACACATTGTTCAAGTCTACAAATGCACCACATTTGGGTCTGCACGGCTGGTACTCAGTGCTTGCACTGGTAGCTAAAAAGGGCAGCTCTCAAAACCTGGGGCTGCTGCCCTTTCCCAGCACTGTGTGAAGGGGGTGCCATGTCTGTGGTCCTCTCCTAGCACTGCCTTCTCCTGAGAACTGCAGGTTACATAGCAGCACTGTCTGTCTGTACATAGAACCAAACAAGAAGGGGGCTATATTATTTCAAAACCCTCCAGTTACTCTGCTATGTCCTCAGAGAACATTCTGCATCCTATTTCTGGAGGATTTAGAAAAAATGGAAACTATAATGGAGTTGTGAGCTAAGCGAGCTCACAAAGCAAACTGAGATAAGCACAGAAAATGTATTTCTGGCCAAATAGACATGATTTCATTGGAGGACAGTAAGAAACAGGACACAAAACACTGGCTTTCATAACTGACACATTTGGTGTGACTATAGTAATTCTGCAGAATTCATACCACTTGGCACAGGACTGAAGAACTGTACCAGTGGGAGGCACCAAGTCAGAATAATAATTTAATAGGGAAATAAAAAAAATAAAAGGAAAAAAACCCACTGGGTTAAACTAGCAGAGTCAGGATACAACCTGACAACCTGTTAGTCAGGGTGCTGGTAGCAGTCCGATAAGATGGTGGCTGCAGTCCTCCTGAAATGGTGGATGTGGTTCGGTTGAAGCAGTGATCCTCTAGAGGGGCCTGCTCCTCCTCGGGAAGTCCAAAAGTGGCTGTGTAGCTCCTGTCCTCTGCGAATCCAGTGGAAAAGGGATGTCCCTGGTGTTCAGAATCTCAGATTATATCCAGGATGGAATGCTTGGTTCCTCCTTCTGGGTGGAGCATCTCACAATGGGATGATGACTCATGAGGCCAGGTGTTGGTGGGCCATTAACAGAAGATAGTCTGGGGGGAGGAGGCCAGGAAAACACTGCCCCACCTGGTTTCAACAGCTCATGAGGATGGCAATAGAATACACTGCAAACCAGGACAACAAATAACAGTACAAGTTTGGGAAGAAGAACCTTGATCAGTACACCTTCTCAGGGCTCCTCTTCATTCTTGCATAAAAATTCACCTCCTAACCCCAAGCATCTTCTCAGGGTTTCAAGCGCTTTTTTAATTACATAAAATAGAGAAAATATCTCTATTAGAGACAAAATATTATCCATTATAGGGTTGACAAATATGAACTGCTTGGATCAGTATCTAGATTAATTCCAAACAGAATATCTTTTGGGATTTGTCTTATTTCTCAGGGAATTTCACAACTTTTGGATAGCCTGGTTTTATTTGTCTTGCCTTAATTCATTTTTCCCAATGGCACAGTTGGTATTTCTGAAAGTGTTTGGCAGTTACTCTTGCCCATGTTTTCAGCTAGATTAAATTTGCAGCTCGTTATACTGCTTGACAGGAACAGAGAATCAACCCCAAGGATATGCTGACAAAAAAAGCCCAGATGTAGTATGTGTAATTTTTCAGTCTTTCTTCTCCTTTTAGTGGTGAAGGAATCTTCACAACTATACTAATTATGTTATCATCCTGATAAGAGCTTCATAAAAGCACTTTTAGCCCTATTGCCTGTAGCTCAGAGGATTCCTCTTTTTAAATCATACAAGAGAGAGAAAGAAGATCACATGAGAAATTGTACGTGATTTCATCTACCGTGTTGCACAGAGCGACTGAAACTGCCTATCCACAAAGAACATAAGGTTTCTGGCAGGATTTCGGGCTATGCTGGTACCTTTCTTTTTTCCCATGCACTTCCATATAGATTAGATTAGGCCCTTGCTGTTCATGACATGCTGCTTTCATGATGATTAGCACCACTACCCACTCTCAGAAGAACTTGTTACATTTATGAGATTTTGGGATGAATCAGAATACAAAATGGGGATCTGGACAGTGGGAGACATGAAGAGGACCCACATCTGCCAGCCTCTGTCTCCTTGGGCAGTCAGTGGCCATTGAAGTAATTTTACATTAGTGCTGTCACTTTATTTTCCAGGTGAAAAAATTTGCTATGCTGGCAAACTTATCCTAATGCATTTTTTCTGGATAATAGAAGCAAGTATATTTGCAATTCTGTGCACAAATTTTGAGTTTGAAGTTTTCTTATATTCTCATAAAATGCAAGAAAACTTCTTTAAAATTCTGTGGCAAAGAAGGACAATCACACAATTTATTACTACTCTCTGCTCCTCAGGATCATGCCACAACTCCCCCACTATTTTTTTTTTGCTGGACCTGACTATGCACTTGGCATGCACACAAACCAACCTAAGCCATTTCAGTGACCTTAATTATATATGAACCTGCTCACACAGGGCTTTCCCTGCTCTTCTTAGCCAATCTGCTCCTGTGGCTGGGCATGTAAAAATATTTTTGCTTATCTGTAAGAAATAAAGTAAATCAGAGAAAACAAATAATTCCCTTATCCTTCAATATCAGTCTTGTCAAAATTATCCAGCCACCAGCTGCACCACAGTTGGACAGCTTTGGTGAGTGGAACTCAGTCCTAGTATTCCTGGAACCTCTTGGTCACTGCAGTGCCTTTTCTAAACAGTGTCAATGCTGAGAACAAAAGAGCACTGCTTTCAGATCTGAACTGGCCTCCTGAGTGAAAGAACAACTTCACCTGTTGAGCTGTGAACACCTTGATAAGCAGACACCTGATAGATGACATTTGCTCAGCCTGTCACAATAAGAATATCTTATTGAGAGAATACTTTGAATGCTATGGGCAGTACATGCCAGGCACAAACACAAGGATGCCATCAATTTCTCTAAATGATCTTCCAAGCTGCAGGTGAGTCACCTCAGGTATCTCTTAGAGCTTATGCTCCTTCACTTTCCACACAGACTGCCAGTCCTCTGTGTTTAAACATTCTTAAAAGATATTATTTACTATAATTGCCGTAAAAGCTATGTTACTGACTCTACATTTCTTGGGTTATTTTATAATCCTTATATATGACAATGGCACCAAAGCAGGTGATTCACATCCATTCAGCCTGTTTAAATGTGATTAAAAAACATATATGCACAGTTATATATCTGAACCTTTACCCTCACGGAATTCAGTAATAGAGCTCTCAATAATTACAGTAATAAATTTGAAAAAATTCCAGGGGCATTATAAAGTATTGAACACAAACTGCTAGATTTTATTCCAGTATACTTTGCTATATTTTAAAAATGCATTCAAGGAAAGTCCTTGTTTTGATTAGGAAAAAAAAAAGAAAACTCTTTACCTGTGTTTTAGCTCTGCTTCCTTTTGTTCTGTAAAGTGTTTCTTTGGCATTTGACACATGCAAGTTTTTAGCCTGGAAGTGGCTACCTGAAAACCAAGGCTAGACAAGAACAAGAGAATAAAAGTAGGTGCTTATTTGAAGGGCCTTCAAAGGTACACCCTGGGCAGTCAAAAAGTCTTCACCCAAGATAAATGCTGGGTCATGGGTTCTTTGCACTTTTATATGTTTGGTCCTTTTGCATATCCAATTATAACTTCAGTTAATGATGTAATTACCTCATGTTTGTCCGTCCTCTTCAGTGGCTTTTAGTTAACACATTTTGGGGCCTGGGACAATCAAGGTGTCCTTGAAGAGCAGGCCTGGAGAGGCTTAGTTATATCAAACCAGCATGAGAGAGCAGAAGTTAACAGGCCACACAAAATTTCAGAGTTACACACTAGGCAGTACAGGATTTGAAAAATATGAAAGTTAAAATCTAAAGCATCATCATCACAATTTTGACAGTTCTGTCATTGAAAGCTACTAAGATCCCAAGTTGTTATGGGAAATAATTTCCTGATAAGAATTTTTAATGAAACATAACAAAGCAAACAGAATAAAAAAAAAAGCCTCTCAGAGAGGATTGCATTACAACAGCAGAACTGTTTTTCAATAAATATCAAAACCAACATCTGCTCTCTTTACGTTCTCTTTAACATTGTGAAAATTTCATTTGATTTAGATCTGAGTACCAAATTAGTTTTAGATTACTTCAGAAGTAATTTTCAGCTTGAATGTGTCTGTGTTTTGTGGTATAATTTATGACTATGTTTTCAGATATCATGATTTTTATTAAGATCATTTTCCATTTCCTTTCTTTAATGAAAAAAGGAAAGGTAATAAGTGATTACAAAAAGATTTATTCCTCCTTACATCTTTTTTCTCTTAACATAAGCACTTTATAAAGTAAATAGAGCCATGCTATGAGACACTTCTATAAAACAACCTAAAATGATAGAAAAACATATAGTTTGGACTTTACAGAATCAAAATATTCAATAACTTAACATTTGCTGAAAATTGGGTTTACCTCAGCACTGTCATACATGATAGTGAAAGATACTTGCTTGTTTTCCACCTACCTCATTTCAAATCAGGAAGGTAAAGGTGAGGAAAACAAACTTACAGAGCAGATGAAAAAGACTTCCTCTCAGAGGTCTGAGAAGCACTTTTAAGAGGAGATTCACACTTCAGGCAGAAATCATCAAAATCCAGTGATGAGTGAGTACAGGGGAAGGAGATGCTCACAGTTTACTGCTATTGTAGGAAGGTACAATAAAAAGCACTAAACCCTTTGTCTGGAGTTCTAGCAGCACTCTAGCTCCGCTGAGAAGCACGGCAATGCCATTTTTGTACCAAAGCTACTAGTAGATTCTCATGGGTGGCAGAGCCCCTGGACATGTACAAAAAAAACTTAAATTGTACACACATATATATATGTGTGTGTGTGTGTGTATACATATATGAGCGTGTTTATACATGTTATATATGTATATAACATGTATATATGTATGCATGTAAATTATATGCTGCTGCTATCACAAGGTTATCTTGAGATCATGATGTGATGAGGGACAAATACTTAACTCTTTTGCAAATCAATTTCATCATGGTTAACAGCGTGGCTGTCCTCTTTCAAATTGGATCCATTTCAAATTGTTTCAGCATGTGCTTTCTCTGACCCCGAGCCAAAAAAGTCCCTGGATTTTACTGAGTCCTTCAATCTTCAGTGAGGCCTGTCTTTAATTCCCCTAATATTAAGATACCAACAAGAAATGCAAGTACCCAAAACATCACATCAAAGTTACTGGTTTGTAAGTCTAGTGGTAAAAGAATATAAGCAAGTTTTCAGTCTCCCTCAAAGAATCTCAGTTTAAATCACCATGAAGATGGCACTGATGAGTTACAATCTGGGAGCCCCAAAGGGAGCATTGTTTTTCAAACTATTTAACTTAGGAGACTCAGCCTTTCACACTTTCTTTTCCTAAAGCTCCTTCACCCTCACCACACCACACAACTCATTAGCCAACATACTATAACATTTTCTGAAACAGTTCCTGTACATCACTGAAAAATTTAATTGAACAGTAGTTCTGGAGATTTTTTTCCCTCTAAGTCCACTATGCAAGACATTGAGAATGCATCTTTTTGAACTGAATCTTTTTGACTCTTCACCAAGTCATTTAGCTCACAGCTTGCCTTTTGATGCATTCAAGGCTGCATTTGTTTTCAATTATAGCATAAGATGTATGCTACTGTCAGAAGGTAACAGGTATGTTGAGGTACTTTAAGTAATAAAAAAATAATTTTTAGCGTCCATACAGTGTTGTGTTGGGTATGAGAGGAAAAAGTCTAGGCTGTGAAGGTAGAATTGCACTAGCACAGATCCTATTGTCACTGTTTAGCATGTGGGTTTCATCCTATGCGAACAGGGGAATTCTTAAATGTAGGACCTGGAAGGGCAATTACTGTTGCAAATTTCTGTCACATTTGTTTATTGAGTCTTATATTTGCCTTCCATTGTATTCAAGATTATATTTCACTGCACTATAAAATATAGAACCTGTAATATAAAGTCTGCCTTATAAAATATAACCAATCCAACCAATTCACCCAGTTACAAGCATGCAATTAGAAGACACTAAAAACTAGCACAGACTTTTTATTCCTTTACTGTGAAAGAAAGAAAATACCAAATCTCTCTTTCTTACAGCTTTGACTCACTAACTATCTTGTTATATATGCAGCTGCTGGATTCAACAGTCAGAATTTCAGATGGTCTTTCATAGATCTTTTGCATTAGCATCTCTGTTTCAGGTGTTTTAGCCACTTCTTCCTTTTGGTCTTAAATTCAGAAATATGTTCAGCAACTGGGCAGTTATTCTTGACACAACCACATTGATTAAAGATATTGTGACTAACACTTCTCCAAAATAAACACATGATCAAAATTTGGATTTAAAAAGTTTGGATTTTTTTTTTTTAATTTTCAGCGTATTTCAGAGACACAAGCACAGATAGATAGTTAGAAGATAGGCAACCACTGTTCAAATACATTTTTTTTTTGTGACAGCTGAACAAAAATGTCATTGAATTGATGGCTTTTCTGAACTAAATTTGCACTGTAATATGCAGAGCAGAAGGAGATGTTTCAAAATTGTACAACTGGCATCTTTTTTGCACACAGGAAGGTCTGGAAACAGAACTATTTAATGATTGCTTTTTCTGTATTTAAATGTTCTTCCACAATGAACGTTAAGTTCCCACTCCAGAGTATCATTTTAAAAAGTCATAGTATACCTTTACCTTTATCTGCAATCATATATGAATGTAACGTTTTATTTCTGTATCCAAGTTGCGACAGCCCTTGGTTTTCAATCCAATTTACTGAGTCACACTTTCATAAAACTCCAAGGAGAGAAAAATGTCAGCCCTATAAACTTAGAACTGACCGGATTGCACTCTTTTTCTTTGAAGGACACATTTTTCTTTCAACTATATTACTTACTTAATATTTTATAGTTTTGAAATGAAAGAAAAAAAATTATTTTGAATTCCACTGGGTGGTATATTTAGGGAGAGCTACATACATATAGCTTGTAGGAATTTTCCAGGTATATGTGTCCTGTGTGTAAGGATTGAACAGATGGATATTTTTCATTTTACTTATCCTAACCATACGGTCTCTTTATGTAGAATAAGAGGTAGAAACTAAAACTTTTGCTCATGTATCATTTAAGCAAAACCGGGGAAGGTTACTGAGTATTGGTATTCAAAGGAGTCTAACAAAAGTGCCCAAGATCTATGTGAAAATCCTCTTCCTGGAAGTGAAGATGTGGTCAGGGAAATGCAAGTTTCTTGCAAGATCTTTAATCACATCAAGTGTTCAAAATCATAACCATTCCATTCTACTTACTCCTGAGGGCAGCAACATGACTGTCACTAAGGGATATATGAACCTCATGCATTTTCAAAAAGAGACCATATGAATGGGCAAGGATGCTTGGAAGATTTGGTAGCTTCCATTTGTTTAAAAGTCCTGCCTAATCCTAACATGAAGCAGTTTAAGTTTTGAGAGAGGCAGCATTCTACAAGAAAGTACTCCAAAACAGGGATGTTCTGTGCAAAATAATAACTAAATGCCTGCATGTGATGCAGAAATTTGATATCAAAAAGGGCATTTTGAGAAAGGGGAACGGAAAGAAACCCCAATCAAAGCATTAATGGATATGGAGTAGAAGTTGATGAAAAGCAAAGAACAGAAACAAGCTATGAGAAAGATGCAGAGCAGGAGAAATTCAAAGGGTATGGTGAAATCCAGTCCATTACAGATATTCATTGAAATAATCAAAAAAGGTGTTTTGGAAGACTCACCCTGGCCAAGTGCATCCCTCTTGCCTGAATACTGAAACAAACAGAATTAGAAGCTGATTGTTAGCCTGATGTTACTAAAGCCTGATGCATGCTTTGGTCATCTTTGCAGTTTCTCTTGATAGTAATTTTCCTTTTTTCTTTTAATCTCTTTGCTATTAAATATGTGTAATAACTAAAAGGAAAATTTTGTTTTTAAAATGTGTGGGTTTGTACAGAATCATTATGAACCTGTAGTTGTAGAAGTAAGCATAGTAAGGATTTCCCTTAAAGAAAGATCTTGCACCTTTTCTATCCCTTTAGCACTTCAACTTTTCCTGGTTTTATCATTTTGTGTCATAATTTTAGTACACACAGGAAAAAGATAATATCTGCTGTTGGTTTGTTTTTCTGAGGACAACTTCTAAAGGATCTCTCCTAATATGAAGCCATAAAGAAAAAATGGCAAGAAAATGAACACTACAGACAAGAGTTCTCTGGCACAAAAATAAGATGTTTGGAAGAAAGAAATACAGCTGAAAAGAGTGAAGGACAAAAAGAATATTTTCCTAGCACCACTTGAGCTCACTTGACATTTGTCATGAGCTTTATAAGTAGAAAACCTATGTATTCAAGTACAGAAAGGGTGATGAAATGCAATCTGTGGACTCAGCTTCATCTAGGACTGAAATGTACTTTCAGAACCAGCACACCTGCATTTAAAAATAAGAATTTTCTTCAGCCATTTAATAAGGAATTCTTAAGGCACACATCAAATGGTTGTGCTAAGTTCTTTCAAAGCCTAAAATCCAGTGTTCTCCTTCACATGCCTTTCTGGACCGAAAAGTTAAAATAACAACTATGTAATAAAATTATTCAGGGAAGGGGACAATATCTTTGATGCTTACTTCATGTAGGTGAACTAACCCTTTTACTAGTTAACCTTGCTTCTCTTCTTTTACATCTGTGGTAACTTATACCCATGAACAAAGGAGAAGAGGCTTAAACAACACAAGCTCTTTAAGATTTTCAAGATATCACCTTGTGTGGACTGCATTAACCATTTCTCTAGCACTCAGCTGGCTTCTGCACCTATTCTCTCTAACAGTTGCCATATATCTGTGCTATAGTTTTGCAGCTGCTCTTTAAAGAAGAATGATGGCTTTGTTTTTTTTCCAGATCTAGACTATATTGTTATTTCACTTTTACAGAAATTGGTCTCTGCTATACCTGTATTTAAACTGCATAATGCTATAAAGACAGAGATAATTTTTAAGGTAAGTGGCTCTGGACTCTATAGATGATAAGAATGTGAAAATAAAAATGCCAAATTTGATTATAGTTTCATGTCCTTGGAGTCTCATACAGTCACTAGACAACAGTGGATACTCCTAATTAAGCAAGTTCTGAATGACTGACCCAGTGGTCTACATGTGAAATGTCCTGTAACCCATGACCTCATACAATAAATTATAGTATATTTATTTCAGTATATTTAAGTATATGGGTTTGCTAAGGAATTAATAATGGGAAGAAAATTCTGATTTGCTATTCCCAGGTTCCTTGTGCACTAAAAGTTACTTCTAAGTCATTATTTTGCATGGTGTGTGAGAAAACAGCTAGAAGGCGTTTGTACTTGAAAAGCAGAGATAACTATCATGCTTTTGTGTGTGAAATGCAACATGTAAAGCTCTCTCACACACCTCAACCATCTCTTGTTTTACAGCCAGATCTGCAACACAGAAAACAGTGGCAGAAGGTATTGCATTTTCATTTCTGTAATAAAAAATGTTGACGCACTGCTGATAAAAAAGGGCAATTTTTTGAAGGAACATTGTTGGATTTTTTTCAATGAAAATTAGTGATTTTCCAGATTTCAGAGTACAGCAACAAAACTAAGTATTCATCTAAGAGTAGATGTAGTGGATGTCTGAGCTGGCCCAGGATGGTTAGCTCTTCATCATGACCAGCAGGCTTGATCAGTAGCTCCACTCTGTGAAAAAGGAAAGAAAAGAAAATTTTATACTTTTCACCACAAAGCCATAAATTCTTAAGTCAGCATTGTAATGTCTGTGTCTTCTTGCAGATAATTTTTGGTGCAACTTGATGCAAATGCAGTTCTCATTTATATATTTCAGTAAATGAAAAACTTCTTAAAACTAGAGAGGTAAAAATGTTAAATAGAACAAACAAGTATAAGTACTGCCAACTTGTATGTAGATGTGCAAGCATAAGTAACTCCACTTGGAGATCTGATCATACAGTCAGAGGCACAGTTATCATTAAAGCAAATTAGAAGCTTTAAAACAGAAGTGGTACATTTAATTTGTCTTCAGAGCACATTTCCTCCATTTATTTTGACCACCCTTTTCCTTAGGCTCTTTTTGCTGTTGAAAAGCTTAAAAAAATGAAGAAATTATTTCTCTTATGTAGTAATCCAACATCAATAGAATTTTATCAACTCTGGTAGACAGATTTGGCAACAATAACTTGGTCATATACCATAAAGGGTTCTATTTTTCTGGTCTAATTGAAATGTAGACATTGCCTTGCCACTGTTTAAAATTCTATGGGGTATTCTGATAGACTGTAGGAGCTGGACCTGTTTAGTCTGGAGAAGAGAAGGTTGAGAGATCTCATTAATACATAGAAATATCTCAAAGGCAGGTGCCAAGAGGAAGGTGTCAAACTCTTCTCAGTGGTGCCCAGTGACAGAATGAGGATCAATGGCCATAAACTAATCCAGAAGATGTCCCACCATAACATGAGGAAGAACTTCTGACAATGAGGGTAGCAGAGCACTGGAACAGGCTGCTCAGAGAAGTCATGGAGTCTCCCTGTCTGGAGACATTCCACATCCACCTGGATACATTCCTGTGTCACCTCCTCTAGGTGACCCTGCCTTGGCAGGGGGTTGGATGGGATGATCTAAAGAGATTTCTCCCAACTCTAACAATTCTGTGATTCACACATATCCACTGAATATGCGCAATGTAATGCAGGACAAACTAGTTAATATTATCAGAGCTAATTTCATACTTGTTTTCTCATTTTAATCTCAAAATATTAAAATGCAGCAAGACTTTTTGTATTAATTTAAAATGTAAAAGAGGTTAAACCAGCAGTCAGTCTAAATAATAGGAAAAAAACCCCATAAAACTTATAATCTGATTGTTTAAATGTAGAAGGTACATCAAATATTCTTAAGAGGAATGAGCTAATGGTCCTTTCACAGTTAACTACCACTGAAAACAAAGAACATATTTAATAACCCAGCTTTCAGTTCCCATGTAACTGCAAACTCCCCTTTACTTCAGAGAATAATTAGCTTTTTTGGAACTAGTCCAGAAGCCATGTAAACCATTGCCAGCTGTATGTTCTGATTAATTTTGTTTTATTCTGTTTTCTGGTCTCAGTTCTGCAACTTGTGGTTGCTGTGTGGATGATTGAAGCTATCTACTTGTGTCAAGTACCAGTGAACACTGTGGGCCACAGAAGTGCATCAGTTTATTTTAAACATGCCTTTTAATAGAGTATGTTCAAAGGGTGATTGAAATACTAGTAGTATCATCATGCTTGCTCACTAAGTTAAATCACAGACAACAGGAATATATGGTTGGTTTTTGAGGCAAATGTACCAGGGACTTTGCTCTTATTTTAGTGCTACATACAAACATGAGGGAATCAGCAGCTATAGTCTGGAAAAAGATTTGATTTTCAGGAAGCTTAGAATTAACAGTGGGCTGGCAATATTTTTAAATTACTAGCATGTGATATGAGAGGTGTGATTAACGTTCAGAATACATTCAGTCCCAAGATATGCACTGTAACAACAATAGCTTTCATAGGTTGTTGGGGTTTCTTTTACAATTTTATGATGGAAATATACAATTATGTAGATAATTGCCTGTAATTTAGAGTGGTAATTCATTAGTAATAGGAAAAAGGCCAAATGTGATTTGATTTTGGAGATCAGATAATTAGACTGTATTTACATTTAGGTCTGTGTTTAGTTTTAAAACATATAAAATAAATAATTTATAGTAAAAATTAAAAAAAAAAAAAAAAAAGGAGATTCATACACCAGCTAGACTGAAAGCTTTATGACAGAACAGGAGAAAAGTAAAAATTGTAAGAGGGAAGATATTAGGAAGAAATGTTTTACTGTGAGGGTGGTGACACACTGGAACAAGCTGCCCAGAGAAGTTGCAGATGCCCCAACACTGGCAGTGCTCAAGGACAGGTTGGATAAAGCCTTGAGCAACCTGCCATGGCAGCAGGGTTGGGACTGTATGGTCCATAACGTCCCTTCTAATGTCCTGACTTTCTATGATTCTGTGATTCTATGTGATGACCTAGTTTGTCAAAGAGGTGCTTGTATATGTAATTAGCACTAATAAAAACTGCTTTAAATTACTTTAGATTACAGAAATTATTCTTATAAAGAAAATGTTCTGTCATTTTTCATTTAAGCATATCATTTAACATAACAGTGCCTGTCAAAGGCAAAGACACAGACCTGCCCCTTTATTAGTGTACTGTGTACCTGAAGCACCATGTGCTCTGCCATGTTTTGTTTTTTCTTCCTTTCTCTTGTATATTCTTTCAGTTTTGTTTCTTTGTAATTTTGTCTGAGAGCGGGATTTAATTCCCACTGACATGAGCAGAAGGACACTTTCTGACTTCTGAAGGAATTGACTAGGATCACATTGTGTTCCATCTGCCAGCTTACTCTTTTGACCTCCTAAGCCATAGGTCAATGTATACCCCAAGTTTGCATTCTTTAATGACCTTCTTTATTCCTAAATTCTTCTGTCTTATAATTCCATTTTTAATGTGAAAACCAAACTAAATAGCTTGACTACTTCACTATTTTGGTCTAAAAATCATGTTTTCATTTATTCCTCTCACCCAATTCATTGCTCCTTTCTTTTGAAGAGAAATAATCTCAAGATTTCAAACATTTTATATGAACAAATCTTTTTTGACCCCATTAGCTCAACCAACGTCTTCTGTGAATGTATTTTTTTTTTCACTCAGAGAATGCAATTTAAATTTTTATTAACTTTTAGTTATCTTTTCCTTTATTTGTTTTACTTTTCCAAGATGTGGGGTTTTTTTCCCATTCCTTTTGAAATAATTAACTTTCATATTGTTTTGAAAAAGGAAGCTACGGATACTGGACCTTCCCTCCCGTGGTTCCAAGGTACTGACTAGACATGAGCTGATGAGTAATGATAATGTATTATGTTGTCACAAAAATGTCAAAATTGTCTTAAAATGGGATTTTCTTTATACATTTTAAGCTGGCTAATTAAGGCTTTCCTAATCAGCATGAAAGGACACCTCATCAGAGGAAAAAACAGTCAACGTTCCTTAGTCAAGTACATCCTGGAAGTGGTAAATGCAGTAAATCAAGATGTTGTTCTATGCCTATATATACAATGTTAACTTGGCAAAAGATTTAAGGTTCATGTATCCCTTAGCTGAACTATCTTCATTATAGTACCAAAAATCATACCTCCCAGTCAAAAAGACCCCTGTCCAGGTAAGGACCTTTCCCTTGGGCATAAGTCAGCTGTAGAAACTACTTGCATGGAAACCACTCCATGGAAACAATTTGTGTGGAAACTCCTTGGATGGATACTAACCAACCATGATAGAAGGACTGTACTGGGAAATTTACCAACCCTGAAATTCTGAATATAATGGTGTAGAAAGTCCTGTTGGCGTGTTCGAGGGATGGAAAATCACAGAGCACTTAGGCCTGAAAAAGTCTGAAATGAATAATAATGTGCCTCTCGAGTTTCTAATTGTTGGTTTGTTGCTGGGTAATGAATCCAGTTTTGCAGACAACAGTGTTGTCAAAAAAAGATGCAGTGCCCAGAAATTTCTTCTCTTTTCCATCTTAGTCAAAGTAAATGGCAAGATAATTTTTAAACATGCTGCAGTATTAGCATAGTAATGATAGTGCAACCCTGTCTATCTCACTGATTCTGTATTGCAGAGGAATGATCCACCAGTTGTACCTTCTCTGCACACCCTTTCTGCATGGAAACCAACCACTGCCTGTGGTGAGTCTGTTCCAGGAGGGGCTGTTCACTCCCTCTTGCTCTCTGTGTCAGAGAAGAAAGACATTGCTGGACACAAAGCAGCCTCTTTTCATGCTGCTCTGTGACAGAAGGGAATCCATGAAGGACCTTCCTACAGCAAGTTTTCTGATAGTCCATTCCTATTTTCTTATGCATCTCCAAGTCCTAGGTATTAAGCAATTGCATAAGCTCAAAATCTTTTGAGGGAAAATTGCTGGGGGAAGATGAGTTGATTTCTATTAAGTGGAAGAAATATGGGGCTTGAGTCATAAATGGTCCCAAGAATTATTAATCTTGATGGCATTTTAGGAGAGAACAGCAGCTATTCTCCTTATCAAATTAATTTTAGGTCTCCTGTGCTATTTTTTAGGGTTAGTTTCAGATTCCTACAGCCTTAGATATAAAACTTCTAGTGCTGAATGTCTTCATGAATCCATAATTGCATGATGAAAATACTTTCTTCATGACTTCTAGCCATTTGCTTAATATTAAGATGGTTGTACTACTCAAATACACAGGAGAAAATTTTGCCCTGGTCATATACCAGCTGTGCTGTACTGAAAAGCCCTGCCTAATGCCCCTCATGACAACTCTCAGCAAGTCACTGAAATCCATTCCCAGTTGCACCAGCCTCTGAACTGAGGCCTACCACAGCCTCTTGTGCTTTGGTGACAGAAAGCATTATCACAAATGGCAGTTCTGCAGCAGAGCTGCTTATCTCTCTGCAGCACAGTGCCCCAAGCCCTGACAATGCTCCCAGTGTACAGGGAAGACCATACAGCCACACATGGGATAGGTGAAGGAACAATTTGTGTTCAGCCTTATCATTTCAGGAACCTTTAGGGGACTGGGAAGAGTAGCTCTGTATATGAGAGGCACCTGAATCAGGCCTCCTCCCTCACAGATCAGTTTTATTTACCTAAACCATGTCTTAGACTTCATGATACCCTTCTACAAGCCTGAAATAAGTTCATCAAGAAACAGACATATTTTAAATCAAACAAAGAAGCAAGCATACAAGCAAGATAATATTTTTATCTTCCTTCCTTCCTTCCTTCCTTCCTTCCTTCCTTCC
>JACBWW010000028.1:10817015-10856378 GCA_020086605.1 Lanius collurio | reverse complement strand
TAGAGGGTAGTGTTACCTCTCTATGTGCAGTTCAAACTAAAAATAGTTCAAAAGGAGAAAAGTGAGATGATAAAGGAGGCTGAATTTTTCACAAATGAAAATGCCATTGTAAAACTGATTTTCTAAATACCTTTTTCCATTGGTATCCCAGATTTTTGTGCAGGTGGTGTACGCATTTAAAACACAGTCTCGGAGGACTGGAGTCCCTAATGCAATCATGAGTAATGCTGCTGATGGTTTGGTATTCTTCCTGATCTATTGAATTGAAACAGCTAAGCAACTGGAAATTATTCATTTATTTATGCATTTATGTCCTCTCTGAATGGGATTTTTAATGTAAGAATTACATTAACATTCCTGCTGGCTAACAGGAATCCAAAACCAAGGAGTGGATTCTAGGTATTGGGGTTTTTGTCTTTTAGCTGCTTAATAGTAAATTATCAAGACAGCATAAAAGATTTTCTGGTCTCCTTCAAACATCTGAAAATTAAAATAATAAGCAGGATTTACTTTAAATATACATACTTTTAAATACGTATACACATTTAAATACCCACTATAAGCAGATGGTAGCCTTAGAAAGTAAGAAATCTTCCATTCTGAACTCCTGATAGTTGTGTCATTGCTGCAAAGATGGTATCACAGCCGGATACTGGAAATTTTCTACTGTTTTCTGAACCTCTGCTTAAAAATTTCAAAAAAGAAACAAACACACAGGTAAAAAATAGGTAAAATCCACCTACTGAATATATGTTTACAAATCTTTTACTTACTACTCAGAAACATATTTTAAGACAGCAAGAGAAAGAAAAGAAAGAAAATATTGCTTCTGCTTTATTGGTTGTCTTTTTTCACAGGAACTATTGAATAGGTTCACAGATGGAATAAATAAACACAGTTATAATTGAAATCATCAATATTTTTCCCCACTACAGTTACAGAGGTTTATGGATTTGATATTGAAACTTAGATACAAGATTCCTAACTTTTCCACTGGATTTAACCCTGCAATCAAATTTTCTAATATCTTCCCCTCATTAATCTTCTTAATTAATTATAAATAAGTACTTAAAAATATATGCTGTCTATATGCATGGAGACTTTGTATCATTAATAAAACCTACAGAATCAAACTTTCATTTTTAATCTGTACCCTGAAGTCAAGTAGGACTTTGCTTGTGAGCGTGTTTCCAAATATCACTTGTAGATCTAACACTAGGGCAAGACATGAGCACAGCTCACACAAAGTACAAGGAGATAGTGAAGGGCTAAAAGTCAGTCATTAGCCCGGAGGAAGTCATACACCCAAGTACTAAAGGAGACAAGACCCCCATATTTCTTCATGGCAGTGCTGGTACTCTGCTTTGCCAACACACACCCGTCAGTTTGCTTCTTTTCCTCTCTAATCCACCAGCCTGTCCTAAACCATGGTGCATCACAGTTGCATCTTAAATGCATGATATCCTTTAATTTTTCAGTGCTTCATTTTGATATAAAGTTTCTGTGTTCCTTCTCCAACCTCCCTTCCTTCCTCCCTCTTTTCCTTCCTTGAAGGAGAGCTGTTGCTACCATATTGCTTTTTTGGGGCTTTCAGGCTTCTCTTTGTAGGCAGCCACGGTGTTTTTTATGTGTAACATGTTCCCAGGAGCATAGGGTGGCTGGCATGGCCAACAAAGGGCAGAGAAATTTCAATAGGTTCAAATCCCAACCTCTGTGTCATCCTTGCTGTTTTATTAAATAAATGCACTATGATATAGTTGCATTTTGGGTGGGTAAAGGCATTGTCTTTCTAACAGTGAAAAGAAGAAAGAGAATTTAGCAGTTAGCAGTGGAATGAACAGCGTCGTGCCCTTGCTGAGAGACAAGAACTAGCCTCTTGCTAACCTTGTGACATAGAACTAGGAAATAAAATTCTTCTCCTACTGGTATTCTCAACTGTCTTATTGCTATTACAGGGACTAGCAGAATGGTTTTAAAGAACACATTTTTTTTTGTTGTTCTTTGGAGTTTTTTTACCTAATTTTCAATAATGGGGTGTGGACACAGGCTGTTTAACTAATTGTGAACAAATGTGTATTTATTTTTTGTCCTGTTGTGGCAATGAGAAATGAAACTTCCTTATATATGTGACCCAGTAAGTCACATGTTAAACTTCCAAACTGGTGAGAACTTAAAATAATCCCAGTCTGTACCATGAGCAGTGAACTTTGCAGTGGAAATGGCAGCTCTGCTAAAAATTGTGACTCTGCAAGAGCCCACAACAGCACTGCTTGGGTTGTACCTCAAACATAGTGTCTTGCTACTCTATTATTTGAAAACAGAGTGGCTCAATTGATTTATAGAAATGCTGCTGACTATTCTTGTCATCAAACCTGGCACATGTCAGTATGTTGCATCATGAACACTTTTCCTGCTTTTCCTTTTTTCTTTCCCATTTTTTCAGTAGTGATGTTACACTGCTAAATGACATTTTAAATAAATATGTGTTGTGTCATTTAATTACTCAGCTGCACAGGATTTTAAAATCTGATACAATGATATATGCATTAGCGGCTTCATTAGTGGTGCTTACACTTAAGTTTTATGGCAGAGCAGACACAGCAAAGTATCACATTTGCTACTGTGTTTCTAATCCTTGAATGATGTCCTTATATGAAATTAATAATTCTTCCACTGCAGTTAAAAAGACAGTCACACTTATTTTTGAGTATTTTTAGGACTTTAGTCCATTCAGCAATAATAAAAGCTAATAAAGTTCGTAATATCACTGGGGTTTTTTTGCTAAATGTTGTGGTTTTTTTTTTTAATTTGGTGGGGGGGAGTTGTTTGTTTGGTTTGGTTTAGTTTTTATTTTAAAAAATATTGAATGTTTCTATTTGGAAAGGCTTATCTGATCTGACTTTTAAATGTGGGTTTAAAAAATATTTTCTGATTGTTTAGCTTTAGAGCTGAAAAAGCTAGTAACAATAAATAATTTATTGAATAAAGTTAACACGTGTTCCAGCTCCCTGAATATTTATATAAAAATCCCGATCCTCTTGAACATTCGCAGTATTTGAATTTACTCCTTGATTTAGTGTGGGCTCCCAGTAGTGTAATTTTAAATACTCAGATCCAAGTTATGTTACTTATGACTGATCAGATAGCATAATTTCACTTTGGGTTCTTTAAGCATGCATTCAAATGTTTTTCATGTGTACCATTTTGTACACAAAATGCGAAATTAGCTCTTTGAAGCTTCAGCAACACATTTTGCTACTTTGGCTTACATTTCCCTAGTTCATAAAGGATTAAGACCTTCATTGCAAGCTGAGCTTCTTAGAAAGTAAGATAATGGTCGTTATCAATCACAACTCAGGCTGAGAGTACCTAATGTGACACAGCTCTGAAGATTGTCACCTCTCCGGCTTGGCAGGGAATGTGCAGCAAGGTCCTCAGATGCCACAGCTAGCAGCCTGATGCATCCGAATAAGCCTCTACCATTTTTCAGTTGAACCTACTGGAAGGATGGGGAAGGGAGTAACTGATGATGAGCATGTTCTAGTCCCTGTACTCTCTTTATGCTGGGGACAGATAGGAATGAGAAAGATCCAAGTAATTTTGCACAGCTTTCCAGGACTTGTCAGTCCCCAGTACTGCCTGCTTGTAGGAACTAGGAGCACATTTTGTAGTATATTTTGCCTTCTTGTGTGGTGATGAGATTTTAGGTGGAGATTTTTTATGTCAGGGTTCATCTTAATAAATGGAGGTATTATTCAAGTGTGCTCCCAATTCACTAAGGCATTTTGCTGTTGCCTAAAGGACTGGGTGTAAACAGGACTTCCTCTGAGATCTGTGTTCCAGCTAGAGCAGACTGTGTCTTGTCATTGAAAGCTGTATGATTGAGAGGAAAATGACTGTGAGGAAGAAATCATAGAGGTATAGCAAAGGAAACTAATCTCAAGGTTTAAATACCTGATAAAATACAAGTATTGCTTATAATTTTTGTTTTGGGATATTCTTCTTTGTGAAATCAATGTTGCTTCAAATTTTACCAATGAAACAGTTTTATTAAAAAATACCTTGATAAAAAAACCCAGAGGCAGGTTGGTGAGATTCAGAGCAACACTTTGATCTGAAAAGATACAAACCCTTCAGCTTGTAAAATGTGGCATATGTTGTTCTCTGAATAACAGATTAATTCTAATTTTCTATCAGGAACATATTTTCCATTTATTTTAGTTCAAGACAAAACATAGGTGGAAAAAGCTGCTTGCTTGCATGAAGATAGGTCTCTGAAGAATAAAAGTTGAATGCAAGGAAGAAACGGTGAATGGAGCTTTCAAATATTTTCTATTCATGTCCTTGTACACCTGCAGCGATGAGCAAAAAAAACCCCAAATTGTAAACTGTACAGTATATACTATATATACCATATACCGTATACTTAGCAGAAAAGTAAAGTGTTTTTTTTTTTCTATCACCTTCTTATCAATCGCCTTTTATTGAAAAAAAAGGAAAGAAACATGATTGCATAGAAATAGATCTAATACAACAGTACATTATCTCTGGAAACAGGGTCAAGTCATAAAAGATATACTGCTTTACAAGCAACATGCCTCATTCTATCCTACATTTTTTTTTATTGCACTGCCAGGTTTTGTTCTATTCAGTTTTACTGGTGAGAATTTAGAATAATTTTCATTGGTGACAATATTTCATCAATTTTACAGTAGAGAAACTAGGATCAAAATATGAACCGTATTTTTATTGCATTTAGCAAAGAAGAATGGAAACAGATCCAGACAGACGAGTGAATAGCTTTTTGTAACTGCCAGGTAAGTTACCACACTGAACCACCAGTGGACTCCCCCTACCTTCAGCACCGGCACTGCAGAGAAGTCTTTATTGGGTCTATAAACTGCTCTCAGAGATTATGAGATTTTAGCTCTCATTAAATGCAACGAGTTTCAGAGTTCAGAGTCAGAGTTTCAGTCCTATGAAGTACTGATTTGCTTTCCTCGATTGTTATTTTCTTGAGGGCTTTGTGGCAGGTTTTTTGTTTTGGGGGGAGGATTGTTTCCATGCTTTTCCACTTTTGATCTTGCTTATTAGAATTCTTGTTCCCTAGCCTTACAGATATCAGAAGTAAATGACATCGGCCCATCTCCCCACAGAAACTACCCCATGGGTCTCTGTTTATTGTATTGATTTCAGTTACTTTCACATTGGGTATGTGGCTATGTGTTCCTATTTGTGAGAGACTTTTGGACACAAAAAGTCCTCAGAATGCACAATTCAGGTAAAAAAAAAAAAATCATTTTTTCTGTCATCTTCTTTCTTTCTTAGTATCTTTACCTTCCATATTTCTTTCACTATGCACAGGATTCAGAAGTCTGTGTGTATTTTAAAATATAAAAGGCTACAAGGAATTTAGCTCTTCAGGAAGCAAGAAGAATGCTGTGGCTTTGTCCAGACTATATGTATCAAAAATAGTGATGCTCACATCCCTTTGTGTTCCACTACCTTTTCAATGTGCAATTGTTTTCATGTCCCCAGAATAAATGTAGCTTGGCAGAAATAATACGATGCACTGAATTTTCTTCTAGGAAGGTTTTGTATCCTCCTGGCTTACCTTTGATCACTGAGTCCCAGTTTCTGAGTCTGAGTGAATCACCTGGAAATACAGGTGTGTATACACTGCAAATGGAACTGCCTATCCTGTGACATAAACAGATAGACTGCAGATTTACAGTAGGCTTATTGGAGGATGGACTCCAACCAAAATACCATGATTTTGTTGCTGCCTTCTATATCTTAAAATTTCTGTCAAACTACTTTTACAAGTAGTGGCTCAAGGCTTTCATCCAGCTGTTGCTCCTATGGCAACTTCTCTGATAACATATTTGCATTTTTCCTAGTATGGTACTAGTGTGAAGCACCACTGCTGAACCAGAACACCAACATGTCAAAGTGATTTTCTACATTTCAGAGATATTTGATAGAGGCTGTATCAGCCTTCATGTTATCACCTCCCAGAGACTGCCTGAAAAGCAGAAGAAATGTCAGACTGAAGAGTATTTATCAAGTCATTCCAAGTCAAGTTTCTGGGAAAATGAATTATTACTTGTGCCACCAATTCAAAATATCAGTCAATTTCCAAGCATGGTCAATAGCAAATCAACTATCTTTAAATTCATCATAGCTCTGAGTATAGCAGGGAAAAGGGAAAGACAGCAAACCTACCTGCTGCAATGCTGTACAGAGAGGGAAGGAATTCCTTCCTGACCATTGGCAATGATTTGCTTGCTCTATGGAAAACAGTTATGCTTATCTCCATTCTTTAGTTTTTGTTACTGCCCATGCTAACAGTGCACATAATCTGATTCATTAAAGATCTAAAGAACCTTACTTTTACTGTTTCCTGTTGCATTAAATTTCATTACAAGTCATATACTCTCGCCATTCTCTTTACAGGGTTGCAAATATGTCATGGTGGTGATGGTTTTAAACTAAAACAGGTTGATTAAGATTATATATAAGGAAGAAGTTTATTTAATGTGGGGTGGTAAAACAGTAGAACAGGTTTTACAGAAATGTACAGATGTCACATCCCTTGAAACATTCAAGATCAGATTGGGTGAGGCTCTGAGCAACTTGGTCTATTTGATGATGTCCTTATTCTTCTCAGAGGAGTTGGACAAAATGACCTTTAAAGGTCCCTTTCAAAACAAACATGATTCTATGGTTCTACTATAAGTGCATTTTACTAGAGAAGAGGTTTAATCTGCTTGTATCTATTATTTTGTTTTTAACCAGGCTGTGAATATATCCTCTAAATCTCTAACAGGATGTACAGGGTGATCACTTTTTTTCACATAATAAATATTTCTTTATTTCTTTTATTTTTGATTTCCACTTACAACCACTCTAATTATTGTTTCAGCAGAACCTGAACAGAAGTCCTTAAAATCTTCAATCAAACATCCATTTTGACCTGCCTTTGGAAAACAAGATACTAAGAAACAGTCATAGCTCATAGTACCATAGTCAAACATACAGGAGATTCATTACCTAGGAAGAGAAAATTCTTAAAAATTCTCTGTACTTAAGTACAAATGCACGAAGCAGATAAAGGGGAAAGAATGTATTACTAAGTGATTGTTTCTGGAATGAGGATAAAGGTCACATTGTACATTTAAGAGCACAAATCTGAGATACAGAGGGATGAAGACCTTAAGGCCCCAGTTAGGATGCAGTCATCTATGTTCTAGGTAAGAAATGGCACATAAAACACACAATAAACAATCGTAGCAAAACCAAACTAGAAAAATGTTTGGAAATAAAATAAAAGTCAGTCATTTTAAAAGTCAGTCATTCAAACAGGGTTTTTCTGGTATGTATAAGCTAGTCCTAATTCTCCCCCTACCCTCCTCCATAAAGTAATATTATCATTAATAGACAACTTGTCTTCAAGCACTTCCAACAATTCCACTTGTAGCAGGATCCCATTCTCTAAATATACTGCTAATTTCATGACATCTCCACTGACAGTCTCTCAACCAGGCAACCAAGAGCCAATGGCCTGAACTTCCCTGGAGTGTAAGTCAGGAGCACCAAGCAGTTTTTCTAGCGAGAGAGGTGACAGCAGCTATTTTCTGCACTGTCCATTGGTTCTGTCATTCTCTGGTTTTGTTACTTAGACTCAAAATTTAGTTCATGAAAGTTTATGATAATTAAGTGAGGGTATTTTTGTATTTGGCATGATAAACAAACAAACTGTATTCCATAAGGTTTTTAACTTCTCTGAAATTCAGAATAATTTGTCTTTTAATGTCAAAATTTCCTTTTAAAAAATAGTAAAAATAGTATACTCACAATTCCTTCACAAATATGGTGACTGCATCTTTAATAATTTATTTTCATCACTGCATCCAATATTATTGACTATGTAAATGCTTATGTAAATAGTGAACTTTTAAAATAATTTTAATTTCCATTAAAAACTTTTAGGGATCTATCTGTAGTATCTCTGATCAAAGTACTGCCTTTTCCCAGACATTATTTAACTTGCATAGTGTAGTCATAAAACTTAATTACATTAGCATATTTTTTGTGGGTGGCCTTTTGCAGTTCTTCCTTGAGCAGATTGCTATGGGCCTTTATGCTGCTCCTTTTTTATTTTTTTTTAGAGTTTTAATGTTTAAAAATTATACAGATATGGTAACATCATGAAAAGATGATGGCATCAGTGATAGTCTGAAAGAAAATCATTATAAATAGGAAAGAATAATGTAACTGGGATTAGGCTGAAAAAATAATCAAGAGCCTACATAAAATCTGGTTTTGGGATATATAGCAATATCTGAAGTGCAATCTATTGACTAGGACCAGCAATTTCAAGGAGTCTATGAGCCTAATGCAGAAGACTTATTTGGTTTCCACACTTGTTTTTCCCCCGTGTGACCTTATATAGATCACAGCAGCTCAACTTTGATAAGGAAAGTCTCTTTTTAAGTTTTTCTGCTTTGTGACTCCCATAGGTGGTTGATTTCCAAGAAACCTGAGTGTTGAGACAAGTCATAATTCAGCACCCTCATTCACTGTCAGCTACTGTAAGCACATTTACAGGTCTCTATAGCTCAGACATATTTTAGTCTTCAGGGCTAAGCTCTTAACCAGGCACATGAACTGAACAGCAGGAATCCTTTTACTCCTGGCAGGTTTCTTTATGCAATGACAATCTTTCTGAGCATGCAGCTTTGCTCTGTCTTCTCACAGCTGGTTTTCATCTTCTTGCTCTCACACCTGTTACACAAGATTCCTTTGCAGCTCCTCTGTAAAACAACTCATGGTCTTGTCCAATATCACCACTGTGGAGGTGCGTCCCTGCACTACAACACACCACCTCTGTCTAAAAACTGTCTTTGAAACAATTTAAATACTGTAGTTTAATTTCTAGGAAAATATCCTTCTGTCTTCTACAAAAATTACTCTCAAGGCAGTCACCATCTTCTTATTTCACCTGAAAATATGACCGCAGATGGGAGAGTAAACTCTTAAGAGTGTCCAGAACACTAAATTTGTATTTTTACTTTGCAGAGAGGATTTCAAAAGACCATGAGCTAATAGCTCCAAGCACATCTTCACAGCCAATCACTCTAAGGTACTCCTTCTGCCCATAAAAGACTGATTTTTTTTATCAGCATACTGTAAATACATTGTAATCTGCACAAATGGTGGAAAAATCTATATTTTTTATGTAAAAATACTCAATTAACCTAACCCTCTTAAAATGACAGATTTTTAAATAAAGGTAAGGAAAAAGTGCAGTTCTGAAAGTGATGGAAGAAGATGCATTTCTGTGAGTAAGTGCTTATGCGGTATTAATTTGCCTTGTCTTTATAAAAATTGTCATATGAGTGCATTTGGTGGAACTTTAATGAGCAAGTAGAAGAGCTCTTTAAACTGGCTCAGAAGAGACAGTTTCATCTTACACCCTTCCTATGTTTCCCACTGAGGGGCTGAGCCTGAGGTGAGACTGCAGATGAGAAGGTTATACATATGAAGAAGCTGGTAGGAGATTCCTTTGATACCTGGCCAAGATTCAAGAGAAAAGAATGAAAATTAGCTGAATCTCTCAGGACAAATTCCATACATGCTGTGCTTAGGTCACAAGAAAAGGGCGCATCCCTAGAAACAAGTTCCTCAGAACAGGGGGCAAAAATGGCATCTCATCATCTTATTTTAAAAGTTGCCAGAAGACCAATTCAGCTTTTAACATATGGCAGCACAGCCCTGACTGAAATAAATTATGGCTGTATCCTTACTTCCAGCAGCTAGGAATTACTAGAGCATAGAGAGTTATTGGCTATCTCCTTTTCTGGAGTAATTAAGGTGGAGGAATATTTCACAAGGAGTTTCTAAGGGATATTTCTTATGGACTGCATCTGCCGGGTAAAAGCAGATGAGTTGGAGTATTTTATGTGCAGATTTGTAGTTTCAAAACATAGGGAAATATGCTAAACTAGAATGTGTCACAGCTCTGCAATATTGAGCAAAACCAGGCATGAAGCAGAGCTCAGATGCCTCTTTTTCAGCAGTTCTGTTCCTTTCAACAGAGAAAATAGACTATTCTTAATATGCAGTCCAGAGCCCAGTCCATTCAATGATATGAGGAAAAACATCACATTTACATTAAAGGTTCTCTATTTTGCTAGAACAACTAAAAGAATGCCAAGTAACACTATATATGCACTACCTCAAATTAAGTGCCATGGCAAGTTTGTTAAACATGCAATTCTGTGATTACTAGAAATGAAGTTTACATTACCATCCATCATTTTAATCCAATGCATGAAGCATATCTAGACACATACAGATGCTTCAGAAAGCCAAGTCATTTATTCCAAAATGAATTACACCCATCATAACACAAAATAAAGAATTCTGAAAAACTTCATTCCTCTAGGGAATACCTTTGAAAAGAATACCATGGGCTGAATGATGCAACAGTGCACCACAGTCACAGTGTGTGACTGTCAATAGCCCTTCAGCTCTATTTCATACCAACAGGCACAGCCTCACCCTTCAAAACAGAGGGCTAAGTTTACATACCTACACTCACAGAAATACACTGGGCAGAACAGCAAAAGGATGGACTAAGCACAAAGTGTGATGCTGAATCATAAAGACACTTTCAATTGAGATAAAATCTAATCAGAAAGTCTTTTGCAAGAAGGAAGAAGGCATCTTTACCTGTCCTCTGGAATTCTGTGCAATGGGAAAATTCGATCAAGGGTAAGCTGGTTATACATGCAGTCTCCCAAAGGAGAGACCTTTTTTGTTAGGGTCCTAAACTCAGCTCTGAGTACAACAAAGGGATTCAAGCTGCTAAAGTACTATTAGTGATCAAACATATGCGTGGGTGAGGGTCTGTAGGGAAGTAGAGTCCCAGGCAGGCACAAAGGAGAGACACCTTATTGCAAAATCCTGGCCTTTTAAAGCCCTTAGCTGGTTTTCAGTTTACATAGTTTGAAGGCATAAAAAATGTAATTCAACCAACCACCATACGCTGCAATGTGGGCACGTGATGGTTATAAAGTGTTTCTCTACCCCTAAAGCAGCTGTGTCTCTTTCCCACAGTCCTTTTCTACTTAGCCAAAGTAACAGGCCTGAACCATGACTCTACGAAGGCAACAAGGCCTTCATTTTATAAGGTTTCACCTATATGCAACACATTTGGTTCATTTAATTATTAGTTTTCAACACGAAAAAATGCTGGCAGTTAAAATCATGAGCTCCCATAATGAGAATAACAATAAAAAAGTTTACTGACTAATTGAGGTGCATACTTGTGAAGGGACAGTGGCAAGGGAAAGTGACAGAATACAAAACTGAGGAGTGACAGAGGTAATTAACTAATCCAAGTGGCTAATGAAAGTAATAACATCGTATCCCTTAAGCACTCAACTCCAGGTTTGGCTGCTTCATCATAGAAAACGAATATCAGAATGTATTAGAAATTAGGAAGTTCTGACAGCAGGAAAAGATATGCTTACAGGTACAGAAAAAATGCTGTAGAAGATAAATTCCAATGAGAACTGAACTTAGGAGAAATTGAACTAGAAAGGACATATAAATTGTTCAAAACAATCAAATGGTAGTACGTAAAAAAAAAAAGGACTCTCTGTTTCATTTCCTCATTCAATAATCATAAATCTTGAATGTTGCCAGACAATATTGTCTGTATTTAAAAATAATCAATTGCTTATTCCCAGCAACACTCAAATAGTTGACAGCACTCATTGCAAAGAGCACTACCAGAATCAAAAACTTACCAAGTCAATGAAGAACTGAACTTGAGATGAAAAAGTAGAGAAAAAATATTAAAGATTAAAACATCCAGCATAATATGCAAAAATACTACTACTACCACTACCACTGCCACCACTACTGCTACTGCTACTACTGCTACTACTACTACTACTACTACTATCACTACTGCTGACTACTGAGCATAAAAATGTTTCACTAATTATTCACATTATGAAAGGGATGTGTTATAACTCTTTATGAGACAATTGTTATTTTGCAGAAATTTTACACTGAATTAATTGCACCTTTGATTTCATACATTTAATTTCTGCTTCTGTTACTTCAATTTAACTGAAAAGAATAAAGCGCTTTTGGGATAATTGCCTAATTTGTTGATGTTTTCCATTGTGACGCTCTTCTTAAACATCTTCCATATCAGAAATATCTGTATTTCACAAGTAGTTAGGTCTAAAACCGATTAAATTTTCATCATTCTGATGATCCTTATTCTTATCAGATTTTACACTTTGACAGTCTGTCCAAAGAGATAATTAAGATGAGAGAACTTCTTTGAATTTAATAAAGACCCAGGTAAACCTGGAGATCTGGAGACCTTTTGCTGTCTGAAAAGTCAAAAAATTAGATGCATGAAAAGTTGTCACAATTTCCTTTCTAAAAGCAGTCTTTCAGGGAGCGATAATTCTTCACTGGTTGTAAGGAGCAGATAAAACCAGGATGATAGGTATGCATGACTTTCCCAAATCTGAACTAAATTATTATTCTGGATACTTATTTTATGCCTATTCAGTAGATTGTTATTTATCTACTTTATTCATTAATTTTACCGGAGCTAGCACTCTGCTTACTAATTTATATGAGCTGATAAAGCTTCCACAAAAATTGTGTATAACTAGTCAGCACGGCTTCATTGTCTGCTGGAATGAAATGATCCTCTGAATTGTGTTTATATCACACTGATGATAGAGTAGGAAGTTAAATTGCAATAAGTGAATGGTTAATTGCTTATATTTGCTTTAAAACTTCTTGGGAAATGTGCTTAACAATACAATTATTTACTTTGTGGATCTCCAAAAATTATGCTATTTATATAACTTTAAAAATAGTACCACAGGAAATTAGAGATTAACTATCCCTAGCTAACTTTCTAAATTTTACCTTTTAAGAAGTACATTATGTTTGAGATATTAAGTAAGTCTCAGCAGGAAAACAACTAATACATAGTCTAAAAAGTATTTTCAAATTTTTACTTCCATTCTTGTGAGTGCAGAATTGAGTGATTCCAAAGGAAAAATATAACACAAGAGTTAAAATGGCAAGGTGGAGAGATTAACAGATGACTGAAATTTAAATTAGGGAATTGAGAACAAGAGGTCAATTTGTTGCTCAACTATTTGTACAATTTGAGAACCTGAATTCCATCAATGGCAAAAAAACTAATGTCATAAAATTCTTAGTTCTTATGAAGCACAGAGCTAGGATGAATCTGATATTCAATATTCTTTTTCTTTTACAGACTGGGGCACTGAAGATATTTCAGTAATTTGAACCATTTTGTTTAGAAAGAGATATTGCAATAAATAGTTACCAAGGTATTTGTAATGAGAAATAAATTAAGTGTAGAGTTTAGTTAGAAATTATTAAGAAACTATTAAGAAACAAGTTTTTGCTGAAACTTTGGAACTAATGAATTTAAGACTTTATGATAACTATTACACATAAATTAAAAAACCCAAACATATTAGTGTTAAGGAAGCATGGCTTTAAAACTAAAACTATGTTTCAAGATAATTTTCCATATTGCTTTTTTATAATTCTTGAAACTTGCTACATCCAAATTTCACAGATAGTGAGCATCTCTTTAGTGTATTAACATGCATTTAAATACACATCTTAATTTTTTTTCTTTCAAGTTCAAATTAGACAGAAAATTAACATACTCTCCTCATAAAAGTGAGAGCTGTGCAAGAATGAACTTTTTAATACAGAAAATACAATACATTTATATTCTAGTCATCTTAGCAAAATTCAATCTATTCAAGGTTGTTTTTACTACTAGAATTGTCTGTCTCTACTGAAGTACACGTTCAGGAAAAGACTAACATATTTTTGAACAACTGTTCATAAGGATTTGTCCTTGGGAAAGCACAGGCAGAGGTTTCTCAGCTCACCCACCAGCTCACAAGGACTCTGGCAAGACCCAAACCTACATCTCAGGTGTCTCTGCAGGTTGAAGCTAGCAATTGGAAGGTGACACTGTTATTGTCTCTGCTGTGATGAACATGACTTCATGACCCATAGACTTTGATCCAAACTTCTAAGTCCATGGCAAAAAAAAAAGGGAAAATGAAAGACAAAACTTTTTGCTGATTTCAATAGTCTGCACTGCTTAATTTTTATGGTGATAATCTTGACAAAAATTCTTGAACTTCTAATTCTTAAAGAGAAAGTCATATTTCCCTCATATTGAATACATGATCAAGCAACATATTCTAGCTAAGCAATTCCAAAAAAAAAAAGCAATCTCTAGTCCTTTTCTCCACTGAAGACTTCAAATCTGTAAAAAATTTCACCTACATTGACAATAAGGAATCAATAAAAAAATTATGATCAAGTCTAAACCTTCATTGAAGCTGCCCTTCAAAAAAAATGCATTGCCTGAACTGATTTGATACATGATAAGATTGCAAGAAAAAAAATAAGGGAACATACTTATGGTTTCCAGTTTTGTTTTATTAACTTGAAAACTTGTATCATATGTATGCATTTCTGGAGCACACAGAGGTGTAGAATTTCCATTTTTGTGTAATAAGGAAAATATTCTATAAGAGTAGTGTTTTATTTAAACATCAATTTGGGTTTTTTGGCATCTATTTATGTGTTGCCCGAGATCATATTGCAATATAATACAGTAAATGCCAATAACACTCAACTATGTATGATGAACAGGTTACTGGAGCTGCTAATTTGTGACATTCCTTCCCTTTTTTGTTTTTTAAGGAAGTTAAGCAAATTCATCACAAAGATATAAACTCCTCCTCCTCTAGTAGCATCTTTGTTCACTAAATTAAGTAGCTAAACAATCTTTGATAGTCCTGACAAATGACTAATGAGCTCAAAAAAATTGAAAAATTTAGTTATGTTTTCCTTCTTTGCATGATTTTTTACTGTAAAATGTTATGAATTTGCTGAAGGGACATGAAGCATTCCCAAAGAACATTGGGCTAATCTGTAAAGCAGAAATTGGTAACAGGGACAGTTTCCATATGACCAGATGGGATTATTTTTTATTGTTTTCATGTAATACAAAATTATTTGTAGTTTACGAGGAATAGATAAAGAGATCCAAAGTAACAGCTCCCAACAATTTCAAAAAGGGTTTCTAAAATATATTTGAATTAATTATACAGATTTTTCTAAATCCTGGATGTTGACCAACATATATGACACATTTCATCTTTTTGGGAAGCCAGAAATTTTAAATTACTCTAACAAGTTAAAAAAGCATTCTCTAAAGAAACATGGGAAATTTATGTGGACACCAGGTACTGCATGCAGTGCATTACTGAACAGAAGGAGTAGTTTATCCTCTACAAACCTGTAGGGGATTATGGAACAAAGCTCTGCTACTTGTCTGTGTCATCTATCATGTTTGGGCAAGAAAAAGTGCTCAGTTTTTAACTTATTTCTCTCCAGCCCACTTCTAGACTCTGTGGAGAACAAGTCTGACTCTCTAGATAAAGTCAGACCAAGTGAATGAAGCAGATATAAAACGCTTTTCAGTTACAAAAATTTCGTGATATGAAGTAGGAAAAGCCAGTGGTTAATCTCCATGCCAATTCCAGATGGCAATACACTCCTTCTCATCTCTATTTACCTGTCTTTGTGTGGCATGTGATCGACTGCACAGAAGTAATGTCAGGCATTACACACATGGTTCTCATGCTGCTTGACTTTAAATTACTTACACCTCCTTACTGAATCTGATGGCCTAGAAGAGAAGTCTTTGTATTAGCACAGAAAAGGAATCATATAAAGTAATCTCTCTGCTGTTTTCCATATGAGATCATTTCTTTCTCCAAGACATCTATGACACCCCAAGTCAATGCAGATTAATGAAACAGATGGAGATTAAAAAACATCTGCTCTGGGAAATATTTCTATGCTTGATTTTTTGCTTTCTATAGACGTACCCATTAAAATGTATAAATCCCATGACCTGCAGATTTCCTCTTATTAAACATCAGTTCTTAAGTGAAAAGAAGAAAGGACGGATTGCAAATTAAATCACAGATAAGCACTGTCATACTGTTGGAGTAACGTTCAACGTGGATGAGTTATCTCTTCAGATATACAAACTCAGTATCAGTTGATCCCTCTAAAATATTCTCATGCCTCAACAAGAAAAAAAAACAAAGCAATCTATGGCAAGTAAAATGACTGCAAAGCTATAACAGTAGAAACATCATTTGCAACAGAATGATAATATAAAGTCACACAGCTGAAGTAGCAGGAATTGAATCCAAGTTGCCCGCATCAGAGAAACTTGAGCAAAATGAGTGAAATTGATTTATATTAACAGAACAGCAATATCCATGTCATATCTTATACATCCACTGTAGCAAGTCTATCTGAGAAGACAATTATGGAGGATAAAATAGCCTATTCACCCAGTGATGGTTACCTCTGGTAGAGATGACCTCTAAAGTACTTTGACTAGCACGGTGGAGGACCTTAACTTTCCTGTTATTCTCTCAGAACTGCTCTGTTCACTATTCCCCTGAGGTCCTTAACTCTGTGTGCTGTTTCTTGGAACCCCATAGCACATGCTAGAAAAACTTCATTCAGGTCTTGAAGTCAGTTTCTAAGATTCATATTGGGATAGCTGAGGCACTGTGTTGTACTAAGGATTCTTGAGACAATGGTCTGACAAGGAACCAGGAACTTCTGCTAAGCAAACACCCAGAAGCCCAGTATTTTTTATAACATAAAGTGAAGAACTACTAACAGAAGTAGTAGAACTACTCGTGTCAACAGTGTTAAATGGATGTAGTATAGGAAAAAGACAAGGACTGATCTCAAACCCCTTTTAAAAATTAGATACATTAGTGTCTTTGTTTGAGACAAATTTGGAGAAAAACGTCTCGAATGAACGTCCCTCTGTTAAAAGGCAGATTTCAGCAGCCCCTCCCCCACCAGGTTCAGAAAGAAATTCCTTGGAGGAAAGTGAAAAAACCCTATTTATTTAACAGGCAGGGGACATGCAGGCCCCCCAAAAAGAGAATTAACAATATAATAATAAAACCACTTGCTGTGGAGAAGAAACCTGGGTAGATTTCACTCCTTTCTGCCCTCACCAGAGCTGGAGCTCAGCATGGGCCCCTCCGGGCCACAGCGCGGGGCCTCCTGGTGATGTTTTTCTGAACAGGAGCAGGGCAGTCTCAAGAGAAGTTCTCACCTCAGCTAGCAGGCTAGCTAAAATGCAAAGAAATTTAACTCTCTGTCTCTCTCCCGAGAAAAGGAGCTGAGAGCTGGAGAAAAACAGCAGGAAGGTGCTTTCCTCAGCTCTGCAGCAGCAGGAATGCAGAGGACTGTATGTCCTTGAGCACAAACCGCTCTGAAAAATTTGCCTGGCGTCTCTCAGCCCTCTCCTGAGAAACAACCTAAAGACACAGGAAGGCACAGGATTCATGTCTGGCACAGGGCAGATGATAGGGAATACAGCATCATACAGTCACTCCAGGACAATTGGCTTTTATTTTTAGGAGGTGAGGAAGTAAGAACTGATGAATATATTTACTGAAAATATTAATTAAAACCTTAATATGCTTTCATATGGAAACCCTATACATTTAAGGAACGTTACCATAATGTCTTTTATGTTGAAGTCAGTCAGAAAGCAATTTCATATGCAGAAATTCCTAATTGATTTGACCATAAAATAAGCTTTCTCTTCAATAAAGAATGATGAAGTGATAAGGATCTGTATTTACATTTGCATATATATACATACTTACACAAACATAAGGAAAGAGAGAGTGAAAAAGGGAAAGAAGAAAAAAGACTTGATAATTCTATCTCAATATGCATTTAGATACCACCAGACTAATAATATGAAAATAAAAACTAAAAGAAAAATACAAAGTTCAACAGAAAATGGGGCTGACCTGAAGCCTGCGCACAACTCTGTAAACAGCATGGAGCTCACTCCAAGTGCACTGCACAGTGAAGAAATAACATGCTGACACACCAAGGCTTCTCCACTTTGGTCTGACTGAAGGGAAGAGAACACTAGACAACATCACGTCTTGCCAGCTTTATCTGCACAGATAAATCCTGCTACCTCTGCACAGATAAATAGCTTCAGTGATGTGTGACACAGAAGATAAACCAAAGTTTCCTTTGGTAGTTCTGCTTTCCTGTTGGTTCCCACTCAATGAAGGACACAGACTGTAACTAGTGCACTAACTCTGAATTTTGCTGAAAAGCAAATAGTTTTTAATACCCCTAGCACAAGACTCACACAGAAGAGAAAAAGAAAAAAAAATGTGCTGGTCTGAAACTACTTGTGTTAAAAAATAGAGTTCTCTGGTCATTGAAGCCTCAAAGACCTGGGCAAAAGTCTTGATCTCAGTAGGTGGTGGTGTTTATCCCCAGCTGGCAACTAAGCAGTTACTCTCCCCGTTGGGATGAGGGAGAGAATTGAATTAAAGTAGTAGTAATACTACTACTACTGCTACTACTACTACTGCTATTACTACTACTACTGCTACTACTACTACTACTACTACTACTACTAGTGATGATGATGATGATAATAATTGTAATAATAAGCTAACCACCAACAATTCGATGCCCAGCCAGTTCCTGGCCAGTTTTCCCCTAATTTACATGCTCATCATGATGCCATATGTCAAGGAATATCCCTGTGGCCACTGGGTGTCAGCTGTCCCCTCCCATCTGGTGCCCCAAAGCCACCTCTCTTGGCAGTGCACCATGAGATCAGAAGCATCCTTGACTTAGTGTAAGCCCTGCTCAGCACCAACTAAGCCATCAGTGTGTTACCAGCGTAGTTCTCACTCTAAACCCAAAACACAGCACTGTACCTCCCAACAGAAGGAAAACTAACTCTATCCCAGATGAGACCAGGACAGTAGGGAACCACTGTATTATGCCATTATAAAAGTAATACCTACACTGTCTAATGTAGTTTTGAGTTTCACTTTGAAGACAATACTGTTGATAACCTCCTTGTCAGACGTGTGTAAGCACACACATACATATATAGGTTGATCTTGTGTGAGATGAAGGCACTGTTCTCTAGGAGGTTGCATTCCTTCTTCAAATACAGGATATCAGAGAAAGCCTATCATCTTTGCTGTGAAACCTAAACCTCTCAGGTGAGCATGGACTTTGTCCAAAAGCTGAAACAAAAGTATTTTCATGTTTCCTGAGCAATTCCCAAGTGGACCTGTTCTTCAAAGTATGCTTTTAAGGAGGGAAGATTTGTCTCTATGTCAAGAAATTTTATCATAAGATTGAACATATAAGGTTTGTGGAAGAGCATATGACTAAAGACACATTTTAAAAAGGATTTATCACTTGTGTGAACATGATTCACAATCCTTAATTATCACCTGATACAGGTAGAAGACAGGAAATTGTAGCTGAGACTCAAGAAAATATGCAGTATTAATGTGTTAGGTTTTTTTTGTCAATTTCTATGGTCTTTGCAACTTACTGCAAAGAATCTTAGAGAAACACTGTGGAGCCACTAAAGCCTGTCTCCACACTAAAACTACAGCAAAGGTGCAAACATTAACTTAAGTTATACTTCTGGGTGCTGGTGCAGACTACAACAAGCAAGGATCATCCATCACATCCATCACACCATTTTTGTCCCCAGAAAAAAACCTAAGAAGTTCTTCAAAGCAAGCAATTTTGAGATAAATGAAAGCAAAACAAATCCCAAAGCATGTTTCACAACAATTATGTTAGATAACAAAAATCTAAGTGTGTAAGAAAATGCAGTACATCGCTGTTCCCTTAATTCATTTAACATGCTAATAAAATGGATATTTTAAGAGATTCAGTGATAAACAGTTTGTCCTGTGCAGAATTGTTCAAGGTTTGACCTTCAATCATCTAATTAAAGTCAGGAGAATATCACTGATGATAATCATCATGTTTGCCACTTGCTGTGTATAGCATCTTTCATACAAGGATGTCAAAAAATCACAAACATCAGTTAATTTCACTGAATGTTTTTAGCATTAGATTCTTATATAATTCAATATTTTATACACACTCTAAGTTACCTACAAGTACTCTTGGTTATTAATTTTATCACTATGCAACCTGAATTAGCAAAAGGCCACAGAATGTATCTAATATTCTTAGATTAGTGGAACATTAGTCAACAGACTTTGAAAGCTACGATCACAATTCCCAAATGCAGCTTTCAGGAGCTGAATTTGCCTTCCAGTACAGTGGACAAATGTTCAGAATCAGTGAATGGTCAGTGAATTCGGAGAGTAAAATTATTTATCATTTGTATTTAAACACTAAAGAGAGTTTTCATCAATTCTCATGTTTACTGTGCAATAACTAATTTTGCTTAAGGTTTGCAAAATAATTATGTGACTTCTTTTTCTCTGCTCGCAAATCCCTCCTACTTTTTCTGGAAGATTTCTTTTGTGCCCTTCCAAAATGAGTGCAGAGATCAGTTTTCTATGTGCCTGGATTCCAGACTGACACCATAATCAGAGGACCTGGAAGAAGAAGATATTTCTGGAAAATTATATCTTTGTGAAATGGATATGATCCTGACTCAAGACACCAAAATAAATCTGAATCTCTGCATTAACTAGAGTGGATGTTTCTTCTAGGGTCTCATATGTGCACAAAGTAGTTATACATCCCCATATCCAGTTGTCTCCTCTCTACCTCCAGAACTACCTTTTTGGTGTCCAAATGTGATTGCTCTCCCTTTTTTTTCCTGTAACTACCTTCCACACTATGCTCAGTACCAGTGACTGTTGTCCTTCACAAGAAACAAGGCCATACTCTAATCCAGCTGTCCAATCTGCAGCATCATATGAAAGCTTGTCCTGTTTGACCCTCTTTGAACAAGTCTATGCAAAAGCAATCATGCTCAGGACCATAGTTGCACTTGTAATCTCCACTTCTAAACAAACCACATGGTTTGGGAAGGAGGCATCTTGACTGTGATCTTGCTATTTCATGCAAACAGTGCCCCCCTTTAGCAGGTTCAGATGGTTTGGATGAATACTGTTACATGCTGCCTTTGCAGGACTTAAAATTTTGTGATGTGTGAGTAATTCTGTGAGCCTGCCATGAAATTCTGTCCACACCATTGAAAATGTCAATGTAGAGACACCATTGAAAATAAGCCCTGCATTAATATTTGTCTAAACCACAGAGAGACTACTGCTTAGCCACATCTGATTTAGGCAAAGACAGACCTCCATATTGTTTAATTAAAAAAAAAACATATAAACATACTAATACTAGTTTTAGAAATTTCAATGCTCTCTCATTTAAATCAAAATGCATTTCAGATTCAGACAAAATTACTTTATGCTGAGAAGAAAAGTTTAATAACCTACAGAAAAAGAATTATATTAGTTTGGAACTTCAGTCTGCTTGTGTAGGTCTAACAGTGGTAATAAAGGAGAGAATGAAAACAACACAACAAATGTACATGGTATTGCATGTCAAAGTCAAACTTTTGAGTGCACAGCTCTCCAACCCTGTAACTTTTCAACATCTCTACATACCAGTGAGACACATGGTTGAATGTATTTTGTGATTGATTTGGCAAAACAGTTTGAAAAATCTTCTGCATGCTCTGATTTCTTTGGCTACCTTCTCACTTGCCTCTTGCTGTTGTCATAGGCAATTTAAGATGTAGCTTTTGCTCTATGGATTGCCAAGAGAAGATTTATAAACAGACAGCTATGAAAACAGAAAAGTCTGTATCAGATATTTATGATTTTAGGTTGGAAAATAAGTTCTGCACTGCTGCTCAAGTATTATTAGTGATTAGGGTACCATCAGGCCAGCAAATGCTGTAGCTATGTCCTCAACATATCCTTATTATCCCTCAAAGTAATTTACATGCAACAGGTATAGAATACAGTTCCAGAACACTGGAGGTGAGCTGCTTCGAAATATGCTTTTTCCAACCACAGTGGGGGCCATCTAAACACCCACCATCTCAAAGGGAAATTCTTTCTTTGGCATCTAAGACGCCTAAAATATTCATCACATGAGAGCAAATTCCACTGTGTAACAGGACTACAACTGAAGTTTCAACAAATATAGGTCTACACACCTTCTCTGCTAGCTGATTTACAGTCCTTGAAGACTGGATGAAACTTGGCACTAAGTGCAGCACTTCTCCCACACACTCTTTTGTAGCTGGCTTGAGCTTTCTTTGCCATGAAATCCATATAGGCTCACAATTGAAAAAAGTGTGTAGTCCATGAGGAAAGGTGAACCTCCCTGAGAATTTGTTTCTTGCTTCTATGAAATACATTCAAGATGGAGGCTTGCTGTTTAACAAATATATTTGAACCTGACTTCATTTAAAGGGTTTGTAGAAAACTTATGCACCAGTGTAATCAACATCACAAAAAGTCAGGGAAAGTATTTGTTTCATTTAAAGTTTAAAGGATAAATTTAGCCTCTGTTAATTATTTTTTCCTAGTAAGAACAGAAATAAGCTTTGTTGTCTAAACTGACATACAGCAGTGTTAAAAATTTTAAAGGCCATAATTACTCTACATTTGATGAATGGAAGGCATGCCAGCCTTTTAAATAGTTTAGTATTTGTGTCACTAAATATATTATCATTACAATTAATTTGACTGCTTCTTATTTGGTTCTTCTAAAATACCTGCTTTCCACACACAAACCACTGAAAATTTAACGAGACTTGGAAAGGATTTGTGCAGCACAGAGCTGAGACATTCTAATAGTTTTCCCTCTACATTGGATCCTACATTGACTAAAAACTTATTGTGGGTAGGGAAGAAGATCCCATTTGAGGCTTACAGAGGACTGCAAAGATTCTGTTTTCTGGTGCAGAAGATCATTGTTGTTTAATGTTTTAGGATGCAATATAGCACTGATGATTTGGGAATAAGAGAAAAATTATTTCATAAATCCGGCTGCAGATACTGATGCTATCACCTTTTCAATTCATTATTGCCACTTAGCTAGGGATTAAAAGATGATCAGGTGGAAAGATATGGCACATCTTCATTACCTCTGAAATGAATTTAAACAAACCTTTTCTACATTAACCAGCACTACACCATCAATTACAGCATAGAACCTCTAGAAGCTTTTAAAACTTCTAGTCAGATACAAGAATACCTCAGTTTGCTGCCTCAATTAACTGAAAACCAAGATTGCTAACAGAAAACCAAGAAGTGTCTGGTTCAACAGGCTTGTCCACACTGATGCAACTTTCACACAGTAGTAATTATTAAATTAAATCTCTAACAACCAAATGTAACTGCTTTTCTGTGGTAAATGTTATTATTTAAGCTGATATAGTTTATATACCACCAAAGCAGTATAAACACAACTAAGAGTAACCCCATATATTCCATACAATGAGAAAAAGTAATTGGTGTAAAGCCAAAGTTTTTAGCTCAGATCTGAAGAATCTTGGCATATATTTTGCAATTCTACATTCTGCTAAAAAAGTTAATATTAACAGTTTGCCATATTTAACCTAGGTAAAGACTGAAAAAGGAAAAAGACTCATTGAATTTCGTTAGTCACAGAAGTTGTGTGGATAGAAATAGTGAACTTACACAGTTCATGATGAGAATAAATTCAGCTATTCAGAAGCTCTTGGAGAAAGGAAAAACCTCCAAATGACTCATGCTCTTCGGTAAATGAAAGGTAGCACTGTTTTGCTTTTATGGAGACATTAATTTCTTCTTTAAGATGCTCATTTGCTGTGAAAATCATAAAAAATTAAAGTAATTTCTCAGCACTTATGCCTATGTACTAGTTCATTCAGAGTATTGTAGATTTGGCAATATTATCATTTTAATAAAAGAGAATAGTAAAAAAAAATCCCCACATGTTTGTTTTCATTTATTTCTCTAACCTCAACTTCTTTAAAAGCCTTTTTTTATTTGTTTGTTCGAACATGGATTCCTTTGTGATTCATGAGTATATGAAACAATTTCAAATTTAATGTTATTAAGAAAAGTGATCAAAGGCACAACTGACCATTCTCAGCCTTACAGTATGTACATCACATGCATGTTGATTACACAACTGACTTTTCATCTGGGAAAGCCTTACAAATCAGAGCCATCTGTTTTCATAATTTTAATGTAGCACCTGGTGGACCTCATGCAGTTTCATGAATATGCTAAGTATTTTAAATGTTCATTTGTTCTCTATAAATTTACAATGGAAGCTAAAAGTTTCCTTATTGTTTGGTGACTGGACTGTCTCCTTGAGCTATCTGCACTTAATTCTTGGACTTAGTCAGTAAGATATTGGTTTAAAAAAAAAAAAAGGATGTTTAAATGTCTCACAGAATTACTAACTCCACCTGAATTGAGAAAATTTTCTGAGCTGCAATCAATGTTACAGTCTCCATACTACTACTTCCCCAACACCACAGTATGGTAATATCATGTAATATAAGTATCAGTAGCACAGAAGTGGTAGTTGGGATCTACATAGAAATCAATGCTGGAACCCTGATATATATTTGTACACAATCTGCATTTCCTGTGGGTCTAAATGAAGGGTTGCAATGACATTAAAAATAATCTGTGTAGTAGGCACTTCAGGAATGCAGCCATTTGGGGCTTGCTATTCTGTCACAAAGCCAGCAGTTCTCTTTTCTTATGCACTTGTATTATAGTGATTTTGGTCATAAATTCACATGGTAGTTTGGTACATTGCATCTGTAGTGCAGTAAAACAGATAACCAAAGAGGTGCTCAATGCTGTAAGGCTTATGAAAGCACTTATTTGGGGTAAGATTTCCAGTCTACTTTGCAAATTCTGCCCTTTGCTTTTGAGTTTTTGCTCTCATTTGGGGAAGAACGAGGTGCAGCTGTGAGGAGTAAGTACTCAAATTCAGCTGCATAGCAACAGAACTAAGCATACACTGGAGAAGATCATCCTGGGGTTTCAATCCAGAGACATATGGCAGAAAAAAAAAAAAAAAAAAGATGGGAAAAGAAAAAATAAGTATTTGTGTCACTGGAATGAAGGCCAAATCAACATAAGGAAGTGTCCTTCTCAACTCCCCTGCTAAGTAACTATTCTATTAAATTTGTGTTGTGTCATTACGACAATTCTGTTCATGACCAGATACATAAAGAACCTGCATTCCCAGGAAATCAATCTGAATATGATAAAGAAAGTAATGGCTCCTGTTCTAGACTGAAAAGTGATGGCCATCATCCAGCCCCTAGATTTATGCAGAGGACAAAGGAGAAGCAGGAACAAACCAAGGACTTATTATTTAAGGAGGCACGTTCCATCTGCGGACAACAAATCACATGCTGAAGTGTTGGAAAAATTTTTTCCTCCCTCATGTTTCTTGTCACCTTGAGATGAAGAGCAGGAATAACACTGACTGGCCTCCCAGGCACTTTGTGGAGGCAGACACACTGAGACTTCTTCCTCAAGGGATTCTCCCAGGCCAGGGCAAAACAGGTCCATGGCAGCTTCTAGAAGACCTTCAGTAAAGAAGTTGAACTGATGAGATGGAGTTAATGAGTTACCTGTCATGTCCGCTAGTTCTTCCACACAAATATGGAAAACTACTTTTAGGAACCCTATTTTTGTCTCTCCTGGGGGAAGATACTACCTTAAAAATCATTAATTTTCTACCATTATTATTATTATTACTATGATTTATTATTATTTTTATTATTATTATTATTATTATTATTATTATTACTACTTCTTCAGTATACTAGCCTTTACAGAAACAAATCTATCACTGAAATGAGAAAAAAACCTGCAAAATTACAAAAGAAACCTTCCTACAGGAGCTCAGAGCATGAAATAGGACAGATACTTATATGCATTTAAAAAAATAATTCTATGACTGGACCTGAGCAGTGTTGAATCAGACGTACAAAACTTAACTGACACATTTTATAGATACATGGCTGTTATTTAAATAAAGAATTGTATATTCACTTTGTTCTAGTTTAAGGAATTAATAAGTCATGTTCATTTAACATAGATTATTTTATAGATTTCACATTTCAAAACAGAAAATAATTTGGCAGAATGTGCTAGAAAATAAGGAATATCTACACTTTTCACTATTGTCTGTAGCACTCCATTCTAAGAGCAAACACTCTACAATATAATACAACGTGGAGCACTACTCCACACTAAACAAAGATTTTGAGATACAAGATAAGAATTTCCAAACAAATCAAGCATTTCTCTGCTATCATTTGACATGAGAGCCTACTAGAGAGGAGCTGTAGCCTCGTACAACATCTATGTCTCTTGTTCATCAATCATCAGTAAACTCTATTTCTACATCATCCACACCTAGAGATCACAGCTGCAGGAGTGCTCAAGAACCTGTCTTTGAGGGAAAAAAAAGCCCTATATATTAGCATCAGGGTTAAATTTAATAAAACAAAGCCCTCTAGCAGAAATTGTACATTTGTTTGGGCCAAATATTTTAGCTAAATTCACTTTTAGATATGTATGTCATGCACACTCCTAAATTTCTATTTGTCCTGCAAAAACTTTTTTGCTGCCTAGACCAACTCTCACTGCTCTTCTGTGAAAGAAAATAATTAATGGCAGACAAGAGATATCACTGGAAGGTTGATAATGTTAAAAATTCAGTATTCCATGGGTAAGTCTTTGAGCAGATAATGCACTAAAAAGCACCCATAATGCAACAGGCAGCTCTTTCTCATGGTGACAGAAATCCAGCCTATGTTCTCAACCATACACAGCACTGCAGAGTTCCACAGACAGAGAACGAAACCAGCCCCCCAGAAAACAGTCATTGAAACACAACAAAGTATTGATGACTCGTTATGTCAGAAGATGCGCTCCTTTGTCCTTGTAAACCTAACAGGAATGCAGGTGGGAAAAAAGAGGATAATTTAAGTGGGCAACTTAGGCTCGAAATGTGCAGGAATTTGTTGCTTGACAAAAATGCTAGTTTTTACACAACATGTTTACTACCATTGCATAGAGCTCAGCACAGAATTGCTATCCTGTAAGATGGCTTCAAGGAAATACCAAAATTTTAATGATATTTTAAGTTCTATAAGGTAGCATATATATATATATTTAATGCATACAGGACTCTGAAAAACATATCTGCCATAGGGTTTGGCTGGTAGAAACCTACATTTGGAGCTGCTACAGCTGACCTGTTGAAGTATAGACACTGTCCTCACTTCAGTACCCCCATCTTCCTGATTCAGCTCAGATTTACAGACACAGAAACAGCAGACCCACATCTTTTCCCTTCTCATGGCATGCCCTCCTTCAGCAGCATCACACAAGGATGCTCTTTTGTGCAGCAGACACTCGGCTTGTTAGAGCAGTGAACTGCTTGGGCTTTAGATTCTTGGTTCCCATTGCCTTTGCTTTGTGCAGCCAAGAAAAATCCTGTGTGGTGGCAGTTCCTTAATTGCTCAAGCCAGGGGGATTACTTCCTTGAGTTTAGTAGGCACTGGATTCTGCCTCTGATGCTCATAAGCAATTCACACAGCCTGGATAGTGAAAAGCATTTTTATGGGGAAAAATGGGTTTATGAAGATAAAGGGATTCTCTACACAGATGCTGCTGGTGGGCAGAAGTGACCTAGGTTTATCAACTCATTTAAATCGTGGGTCTTTTCAGAAAAGCAGACTTAGCCTGTAGGGAGGTTTTCTTCATTAACTCACTTCATAATCCATTTCTTCCTTAATGAAGGGGAGAAAGAACATCTATTTCAGAGAAGATTTATGTCATCAAATGCATATTATTTGTTCTCGGCTTCTCCCTGATTGCAAAGTTACCATCAAAATGATTGAAATTATTTACAGCAAAGCACTCTGTCAGCCCACCCAATAAAGATCACCAACCTAAATTAACCATCCACAACAGAAAGGACTTTTTCTGCCTACAGCTACAAAGCAGTCAAATAATGAAAAAAAAAAGCATAATTAAATTCTTAGAAACAAAAATGAACTAATAGTCCCATTATTGTACATTTCTGCCTTTTTGCATGCATTTTTAAGGATGAAACAGATTTTTTTTTTTTTTTTGGTAAATGTAAGATTATCACTAAAATGCATCCGATCACTATTAACATTTTAAAATAAAATTTCTATCATTACGTATAGCTAAATGTTTACTATACCAATTTTCTTTTGCTAAGCTAAGCTCCTTAACATAGGCTTGGAAGCTCACTCATTTAAATGAACTAAACACAACACCCAGCTATGTTCAAGTGCGAAAAACAGGCTGCGTTCGTGGTCAGAACTAATTTTCTGGTCAGTAAAGGAGTGGCTAAAACACAAATTGCTTCTTCCAAATTAAATGTTTCATGTTATTTGCACTTAAGGAATGCTCTCCTTCATCATCACCAGGGAGTATTCTGCTGTTCTCATGCAAAACAAAATTTGAGGCCGTAGAAAAATCTCCGTCTATTATTGACTAGATATAAATTATTCCTAATCTACACACAGTGTTTAATCCCTGGTTCACAGAAATGCAAACTGTACTTCAGAAACAATATGTTAACAAGCCATTTGTCAGCAGCAGACAGGAGCACAAGCTCAATACAAAATACAGAACAAATGCTTCAAGCTCATCCCAAAGAACATGCTGATTAAAGGTTGACCCTGAGCTGTACAGAAGTGCAAGTTCATATTGTGAGCCTGTTCACCAGTTTAAGGGTTGGAGGAAAAAAATCTAAAATGTGCTTCTATCAAAGTTCATGCTTAGCCTCCTTATAAGCAGGAAATATATCCCTGTCATTGATTTGCAGTCCTCCAGGAGGAATAGGGAAAAGAGAACAACCACTGAAGAAGCCGCAAGGCCTGTATGCTATTCTGCTAGATTTTTCCCTAATTTGCCAAAATAAATTACCAAAACAAAGGGTTTATAAGTTTGTTTCCAAAAATGTAAATAATGCCAGAGTTTAAGAGATGTAATGGTAAAAAGCAGTAAAAAAAAATGTGTTCTTGAAGACATCCTCTGCTTTCTGCCTGAAGAACCATTTTTCAGAAAATAAAACCACTTTTCTTGTAATAAAGGTGTGCCTAGGAAAGGTTTTGTAGCTGCATCTTCCCAAGGGTTCTTGCTTCCCAAGGAGCAAACTGAACAGCTTGACTGATCCACTCACAGAATTCTTATGTGAAACAGAGGAAAAATATTATAAAAGTAGTTGAAAAAAGTTCCTAAAAGCTTCACTTTAAAATGCTTTTATTTTCTTTCCCTCATGGAGTCAAACTGTGTAATTTCTGTGATATTCCATTGTCTCATCAAGTTTGAGAGAAAACTTCCCCAGCTTGGGAAGAGCTGAACACATGAAGACTACCTTCTAGATAATGTCCTGTTCATTACAATTTGAGCAGGAACAGGGTTATCCTTCCTTCTATTCATAGAAATAACACACCAAAAGCTGAGTAACTAGGAAAACTAGCTGCCTCATTAAAGATGCTGATGCCTCCTGCTGTTGTTCCTACCTAGGTACTGTTTGAAGCTGGCTAAGCGTCACAGGAATAACCAAGAATTTTCAGCTGGTATGATGAATGTAACTGTCTTGTAAGGCAAGCTGCACCAGATAACTGGGATTAAAGCACACTACAGAATTAAGTGTCTTCCATTAAATTCACCTCAGTCTGATCCCATTAGTCCTGGTATTATTGAATAAGAAAGGTGGCATTCCCAGACACCAGAAAAATTGTCAGCTCAGGACAGCTGTCAGACAAAATTTCTTGGGGCATTATAAACACCTGGACTCACTGGCTGTAGAAAGAGAGGCACAAAGACCACTGGCAGCAGACCAAAGAATGTCACTTGTCACCATGAGGGAAACAAAATTAACTGCATTGCACCTTACAGTGAGAATATTATAGCAGTTGAAATAAGCCATTCATTATTTAACAGCAGGAGATATTCCTAGGGTGAAGTTACATGTGCTGCCATACTCAAAGACAACTTTCCCAGCTGTTCAGAAAAATAAAGCTGCAATATACTGTTAGCAAGGACAGCATACAGGGCACAGAGCTCCCAGAGGAATTTAAGCAGCATCAAAGACGCCCAAAACCTCCATTTCTCAAGTCCATTAATACTAAGTAGACCAAAGAGTTTACTTCTTGCTGAAGAATGAGATTTACCAACATGACATTGAAAGGCAGAGGTTTGGTATCTTTTTTAACTTTCATCTTCCATAAAATATCTGCAGATCGTGACAGGAAAGACACAAATTATCAGCCTAAACTAGCCTTTGAGTACTGAAGAAAAGTTAAACTACAAAGAACTATCTGGTGATGCAGAAGTTAATGGCAGTTCCCTTCCCCTTGTTTTGGAAACAAGAGGTAGTCTCACAGATTTGAGTATCCTGGTTGTTTTTTCTGTCCTTAAAAGACAGGAAGAGGGGTCAGGAAGCCATAGATGATCTACTTACTTTCACTGACAGAAAACACTGAAAGAAATTAAACTTATATAAAATATTTAAATAATAATTAAGTAGCAGGAAATTAATTAATAAAAAACATATGGCATCACATTAAATAATTTCTCCCTATGACATAGTAACATGTCTTGTAATTGGAGAAGTTTGTGACTATGTGATATATCTTAGCTTTAGGTCAGCTTTTGGCATTTATAAAATGCTTCCAAGTAATCCACAGAAACATGGCCTGTACAAAACTACTATAAAGCTGTCCCTGTTGATAACCACACACAGTTGTTGTAAGTGCTATCAGCAAGGGCTCAGTAAGTCAGAGTACTACATACCCCATGCCAAAAACTGTTGCTTTATAGCATAACTCTGATCATGAAAAACTGAACATGCAATTTGTCAGGGTGATGTGAGTTCACATATATTGGAAGACAAAACTGATTTAGAAACTAGAGAAACACTTTGAATAATAATATTTAATTTAACAAGAAAATGTGCAGAATATGTAATCTTATAGTGAGGACTAATATGTCTGGAGTGAGAGTGGGACATAAGGGCATGGAGAGGTAGGTCTGTAGAAAAAGATCTAGTGGGAAACAACTTCAGGATGTAATTTCTAAGGAAAACACTTTCAACACAAAGGAATATTAACAGAAAGGCAAGTGAATACCTGAGTATTCCCATTCTGGTCTGTATTACTAATACCAAATCTGGGCCCTGACAGTTTCAAGTATTCTGAATCAATAAAATTACTGAGCTGTTGGAGAAACAAATCTATGAAATGAAGAAATATTTAACTCACTGGGATCTTTACAGAAGATAAGACTGAAGTGACAAAAAAAGCTTTAAATATTAAAAAAATATTTGAAGAATATTAAGCCAGAAATAAAATAAGTTCTTCATGGACTAGGCTTATGTTGGAAGTATTTAGACTAGAGACAGAGAAAAGATTTCTAACACTGAGAATATCTAACAGCTGAAATGGCTTTATTAAGGAGATTTTTACATAATCTATTTTCAGCTAATAAATTCTCAATCATTTAAAATCAGCCCAGAAAATGTACCCCTAGAATCTCCAGATAACTTTTGAATACCATCTTCTTGCACAATAAATACCTCAGCCTCTGATTTACTGCTGAAGATACTGTTATTATACTGCAAAAAAAGGAAGTTATCATACAAGTATCACTGCACCTGGGAGAGCTGTACACTCCTGTGTCCTTTGTGCTGTAGACTCACAGCCTGCACAACACCAGTCAGCATAAGCTTACTACTGAGCATATGAAATTCATCACATGCACTGCCCTGCCTCCATGAAGTGCATTCTTAGATCATATTCTAATTTACAACAACACTTTCTCTTGGCTTCTGAAAATTGCCTGACACAGAAATACACAATGTCACAGCAATGACAATTGCTGCTCCACAACTATTTCCACTGAAAGCCAATTGAATTTCAATTTCTTTTAGTGGGGAAAGCCAGGAAGAGACAATTATCATTGCTTTAACACTGTAGTTTCACCTCAGGCATGACTTAGGTTGCAAACAAAAATATTTCAGATCCTGCTTGCAACATTCCTTCTGGTACGTGGCTTCAACTCCCAGCAGCAGTACTATATAGAGGGAGGATTGCACTAAATATACTTACCCATCTTGATCATATTAGCAATTAAACTGATAATTGTGTATTTAAAATATTACAAATAAGAAACACAATCAAAACTTAATGCTGTTTGCTGTGATTTGCAAACTATGTTGTGGCATTTTACTGAATTCTCCCTATAGCAAATTATTAATGAATGAAATCACATTTTGTTACATTTTTTGGACCTAATTTCCTAACCTGGAAGAAATTTTGGCTCTTCTCTGTATCAGGATGAGAGAATGTCAGTACACTTGGTTTTTGCCAAAACCACAGAAATAAGACTGCTTCTTAGGAAGTATGTTCAATTATCTACTGACTGGCTCAGTTTCCTGCAATATTGAGGGTGTAGCTCTGAAAATCCCTAGCCAATGTGCTCCCTCAGTTTCAGTTCATTGGGATGTGTAAACAGTGGGCTCTGATAGCAGAACCAGTGTCATTTTCAGAGTCAGCTGATAATGGAGGAACTGCAATCTGAAAGCAAGATCAAAGGCAAATTAAGGGCACAGTGGCTGAAACAGAAAACTTATTTTTGATCATTATGATTTAGAGCTACCATTGATATGAAGCAAGAAATTCAAGTCAAGTCTTTTTTAACGAAGTCATAACGGCACTATAATTTCTTTCAAGGCAAGTTCTCAATTTTACAGCTCAAACTGTGGCAATTATGAAGCAGTGTATGTACTTCCCAGGAAATAAGGAAAGATGGTGTGTTATTTTCTTAGCAACTGATCTAATTGCTAACTGATCTAATGGATCTAATCCATCTACTATCTATCTATCTATCTATCTATCTATCTATCTATCTATCTATCTATCTATCTACCTATTTTTGTTTCTGTTTCTCTCTTACAGTTGTTTGATTTCCAAAATTTGCTACTATGAAGTAACAGCAGGAGATTTGCCCTTTCTCCCAAACAGGCCTGGTCAGGGCTTGAGGTATTGCTATTCAAAAAAAAGTTTGGCTATAAAAGTCAATGTGTATAGACTACAGACTTCCAACATATGAAGCCCTGAGCTTTATCCTGAAAACAAGTATCTGATCTCCATATATATAGTGCCAACATTCTTTCAAGTTATTATTTCACCATTCCTCAGAATTAATTTGGAGAGGAGATTTTCAAAGTAGAACTGAAAGCAGCCATTACATTTTGCCATTCCTGTTAATTTTCTTAAGAGGTTAACAGAGAGACGAAGGCAAACAGAGAAAAGAAGTAGCAGAATTTTTTTACAGGGAATTCTTTCAAAGAAAAATTAACAGATGTTACACTATTTTTTAACACCACAATTCACAGCTTGGCTAAATTAAAGGATTATTTATCAAGAATTTTTCTACATATGTCAGACAATCACAACTTTCTTTGGCTGTACTTCCCTCTCCCTTTTGTTTACTATGTCTGTTGATTCAGCAACTTCACACTAAGCAATGGCTATCTCTTTCAGTGACCATGTAAAAAAACTAAACTCATATAAAAGGTCAGAAATACTCTATATATGAACTGCAGAGGATTGTGGGTTTTGAACAACATTTTTAGATATTTAGGGGAAAAAAACCCACATATTTCAAAGTGTGTATACGATGCTGGAAAAAAACCCCAACCCAGATCTGATCATTCTGCAGTGGGAGGGAGTAATTATTGCTCCTGTATGATATAAGGGAAAGCAACAGATGCTACTGCAGCCAACATGCATGGATGAACATGCCATGTCACCAGCCTATGAGTCACCTCCATGAATCCAAACACAACACTGATGTCTGGTGTCTTGCAGAGCACAGTGTCAGTGTAGCTCCATGGACCAAAACTGTACTGTGAGTACATTCTATATGGAGGAGTTTCCTGGGGTGTTTTCAGCCCCTCAGGAATTGTTATCAGCCTTGAGTAAACCTGCCCTGGTGCATATTACCCATGGCAACATGGTGAATTAAGCATCGTCAATGAAATGGTTGCACTGACTTCTAAAATTGGGAAACTGCAGTAGGAAGACTGCACAGGGTACTGTCTGCAAGTGGTTAAATACAGGGTAAATAGTCCATTGACAAAAACACTAAGGGGATTTTCTACATCGGATTCCTTCAACATGTATGGCTTCCACAGGCTCTCTAGTAAGACAGCTGTAATAGCATGACCAACAAGAGAACCACTGTATCTGAATTTAGAAAACTATAACTCAGGTCTCCTGTATGTCCTCTGGAATCAGAGCTAAAATGACATACTGCACTCTCCATCTATTCAGCCTTTCAGAAATGAGTGGTCCAAATAACTAAAAGCTTCTAAAAGGGACAATATCCAGATATGTAAGTCAAAGCAGAGAAAAATGGGAACTGATAGTGCATATCAATGAGAGCAAGAACTGAAAACACATACTGTTTGATATGTCTGAAACTATTTTCTGTTTCGAAGGGATGAAGATGGTGTTTGGAGCAGACTAGAATCAGGCAACCCAAGCTGGACAAGACGTTAACTGTCCTGTATTTCCTTGCACTGTTTCAGCAGACCATAAAGAATACATTTTGTATTTGTAGGAGTATTCAGTGATCCTAACTTACCCAAATATTTTTTTCACGCTTTAGATGCCCAGGAGCAAGGATGTTCTGGGAAAATATGCCTCATATTTTTAGCTTTAAACTTCAGCAGCCTTCAAACCTGTATATCCAGCATTTTTATTTTTTTGTGAACATGATGAATGATCTAGCAGTGATCTCAAATGTCTTACTAAAAATATGTTTATATGAGAGAACACAAGAGTCCTCTTTAGCATAATGACTCCACTGAGAAAAAGGAGCTCGTAATGATCACCTCTCTGAGTGTGTTGTCAGTAAGCCTGAAAAATAAAGAAGAAACAATTTCTGTAGGGGCTTGTAATGTTCCTTTCTGGCCCTTATTTGCAAGGACTCAGAACTCATGAAAAATTTAAATGGCTCAGGAAGGCATGGCAATTCCAGTATGTGGGCTGTCAAGTTAATTTATGAATGTGTATAATTGGGTGATTGCTTTTCCTCTGGAAAAATGAAACAGCTGAGCCAAGAAAGATTGGTATCTACCACTTCCAATAAACATAGATAGATATTTTTAGGGTATAAATAGAGACAGAAACAGAGAAGCATTATCTCAGAAATCTGCAAGGTGTAATACTGTGTCACTGAATATACTTTCCATATGCAGGGCTATCACTACCCCAAACTCTCAGGTCCATATGGGAACTGCAGACGGGTTCAGAGTGACACTTTACCCCAGAGAGTTTCTAGCAGAATTCTGGCTATAGACAACACAAGCAGGCAGAATCCTTTCTGAGGAACTGAGGGAATAAAGGCTTTCTTATTCTAGCCTCAGTACTAGCTCTGAAATGGATGTGCTATAAAGCCATGCCCTAAAAGTCAGGCTCCTTCTGTGCATGGGATACCAGGCAGATGAAAATCCTAAGGGACTGCAGGAATCTATCCTTACTGAGATCTTAGCTGCTCCTTTCAGAAAAGCTGACATAAAGACAGCAGTCCTGTTCTGACTACAGACCCTAACTGGTATGCTGGAGGTGTCAGAATTTATCTCTTACTAACTGCTAACGTATCAGATCAAATAAAATGTATTAAATTCCCAATTCATTGCAATAGTTGCCTGGGGCAATCATTCCAAGGAAAATGGATGTACTTATTAGTATTTTTACTGCAACACAGCTGCCTGTGTGCAACTGCTAGGTGCACAGCATTCATTAATTTGATAAGCAAAGGCTTCATCTGAGCTGTGATACCTGAGAACACTGCAATTCCCAGCTCTGAGACCAGACATGAAGACCTCATACTAGAATGAGTTCTACATAGTCACTATTCCTGGTCCTCATCACAGTTTCTGCAGGAAGTAAATCCAGGAAAGTGAGGACGGGGGGATCTGTGATGTATGCCAACACACCTCCAACTTCAGGTGACTGGGGTAAAAAGGATGGAGATGAAGATCTATCACAGAGTAGACTCTTAGACACAGCAAAAAAAGGTTAGGTTTATCTTGGTACAATGACAGCAAAGAAGAAATGATACTCCATATCCTTCCAATAATAAATATACAGCCCTTGGATTTCAAAACATCATCAATATTCTGAAAAACTCTTCTGAAGTATTTTGTCTGCAGAAATACCATTTGTTTGCATGGTATCTGGGCTTACAAAAATGCATACCTATGCATAGGATGCATATATCTCATCAGTTTATCAGCATTCAAATAATTTAGCAGTATCTGCCACCTCAGTTTTCCCTTGGATACTCTATGCCTGATTTTGGAATTTACTCCAGCTACCCGAGCAGGGAATCTCATAGCTTGAAGGAATCCAGGATGACCAGTTGCTTCTTTATACAGTTTGCCACAGTCCTTGTGCAAAGTCTTTTTGTGATCTTAACAGATTTTAAGGCAATTTTAAAAGTTACATTTAATTTAAAACAGGATTTAAGGCAATTGTGATCTTTATGTCTCTTACACGCTCATAGCAGGGATGGAAATGTGAGTTTTTCTTTTGCATAAAAGATTTAATCAGTCTGGTAACTAACACGTGCAATTTAAACATTTACTTGCAGAAGGGTGAATTACAGCCAAAACAAGAACCCTGTACTCCATGAAACCTAAAAACAAACAAGCAAAACAACTGCGTTTATTCCACTCACTTTACTGTAAGTAAATCTGCTATGACCAGCAGGAAACTTTCACCTCTGGACTACAGATCACACACAGCTTGTATGTTAGCAAAAATAAATGAACTTGGCTTTTCAGTGTTCTGCAGCAGCTAATAATATCTGAAAGGAATGGGCCAGGACTAAAATTCCACATCACTCAAACATTTCCTGAGTTCTTGAATGCTACAACTGATTTCTTATGCAAAAGGCTCTTCGCTGTACCTCTCTGCACCTTAGAGAGCTCTTGCAAAAGGAACCTTTCTTCTCTTCAGCCATTCTAAATCTGATCCTCATGTTCTCTGGAGTATCTCAATGAACTAACCTTGACAGATTTACACAGTTCATGCTCTCTATTGCAGCTTGTACTTAATGTAATATTCCGGTAAAATGTGCAAAACGCTATGCCTTTTGAAATTAGTTGTTTTCAAATGCTTTAAAAAGACTAATCATAATTATTTATGTAAAAACTCCAATAGACTACTCTGAGATTTGCTAATGAAAAACCCAAGACTTAGATCTATGATTTCTAAATAGACTCTGCAGTGGGATCGACCACAACTTCAAATCATTTTTATCTTTTCATTTGAACTGCAATACCCGTCGCTAATACAAATTAGGCTATACCTTGTCAGCTTTTAGGGGCAGGTTTAAAAGCTTACATCTCAGCCTTTCAATATCTATAATTTATAGGAAAGTTGAAGCTCATGTACAGATCTCACAATCCATAGTGTAATTGACTTCAGCTACTTTCCTCACATAATAAATAAATTAGATAATATTGGAGCCATTAAATTAACAAAAGGTTAAATAATATTTTATGAGTTCTCTTGGTGATTTTCAGGCCTGCACCACATTTTCCATAATACATCATTATAGCAAAAGCACTCTGCAGTATTGCAGATGTATTACAGTAATATGATTATGGGAGAGCTGCTGCTTTGAGATGCCTATTAAACAGGTTTCAAGACTCCAGGAGCCTCCAAATGGTCAATAAATTGTACATTACCCAGGATTACTCAGTGAGCTACAGCAGAGCCACGTCACTTAAACAAAGCTGAAAATTGCCCATTCTCTTTCCAGGGACTCAGCCATGCTGGGGAAATCAGAAGCAAGCCCTTACCTTGTCAAGGTGTTTGAGGGTAGTCTCTTTTGGCCATAAAAAGCCCTGATACATATCCAGCATTTATTGAGTCCTCTTTTTTTAAAATTTTCCTGTTACAGCAAAGCCCAGATGTTCTCATGGTATGTACTTAACAGAAACACAGTAGAAATGTCTTGCTTGTGCATTGTCTGCAAAATATCTCAGAAGGGCATGCAGTGATGTTAGCAAAAATCTGGAGTATAAATTGGAAATTATAAAAAATAACAGACGTCCATTCTCTATTCCTGAGAAAATAAATACTAGGACATTTCTTCTTGTAGAAAAAAAAACCCTACTTTTAATTATCAGGCCAGCATAAGCTTTACAGAACACCATTAAGGTTCCATTTGCATATTATTTTGACTTAAGTTAGAGGACTGAATTCAACACCGAGACAAGCTTTTTTTGAAGCAAAAAAACCTCCAGTCTAGACATTTCTGGCAGTAAAAATATGGATGTATGTTAATTCTGAAAGCATGGGTAGGCAAGGAGCGAATCCTCAGCACCAAATGTCATCACTGAAACATTGCCCTACCCTCCAGATTTCTAGAGTGATTCTTAAGAGAAAAATAAAAATTAAAATTTTACAATTGCCTTTATTTTTTTGCACAAATTTGAATGACACATGAAAAAATTGTAAAGGGTAATGGGTAAAATGCTCAACACCAAGGTAAATCAGAATATCTATCAGCATTATATCCACCAGTTTCTGTCATCTACAGAATGGACACATTGCACAAAGATTTCTCAGAATATAAATAAAAAGAGTCCCCTTTTTTTGTGCTGACAAGAATATCAAACTCTCCATTCCTCAGGCAAGAACTTGGCATATCAAGGTTCCTTAGTCCATTCTTAACTATGCATGAATTGGGATTCCAATTACTGCTCAATCAGTCTTGTGACATTTTTCCTGCACTTGAAAACTCTAACCTTTTCTTTCTGGCAAAGAAGAACTAAATTACTTGTAAACCATGAAGGCCTGAATTTGTGTAGTTCATCAGAAATAGTGTAGGCCACCAGGTAATCCTTTGTGTTACATGAAGAAACATTAATTTTACTTCCTTTCTATGCAGCATAATATAAACATGAGAAGTTTATATTATGCCGCACAGAAGAGAATCAGTACCAAAACAAAGAAGAAATTTATCCTGTTTTTCTCTTCCACTATTCTTCTAATATCTTATTTGCAAATAAAGCTCTGAATTTCTTTATATGCTCTAAATTCCACCACTTGAAACAATTACATGTATTACTCTTTCTAACAAATAATTAGAAGAAGCAGAATAAAATTTTCTGCTTTTTGTAGGCAAACCAACAATATTCTCATCAGCCTCCAGAAAACAGGTGAGAGACTTTGGCCAGCTAACTGTCACTGCTATAATTTGCTTCTGCAGCTAAATATGGTTCCCAGAACACATTCAGAGAATATTA
>JACBWW010000028.1:10789991-10812043 GCA_020086605.1 Lanius collurio | reverse complement strand
CAGGTATGTTTTCCTTTATGTCCATTGTCCAAAAGGCTGTCCAATATGACCAGGCCTTCAGCAGAGCATTGTAGATTTCAAATAACATTTAATTAAAGTTCCACAATGATCTCTGATACCTGGAGATAGTTTAACACCAAAAAATGAGCTAGGTGAATACAACTTCAATAATTTGGCAACCAAGTTGATTTTTTTCCCTCTCTTTTCAATGAAACATGCACAGCTGAAGTTGTACTCTGTTTTGCCTTTGAAGTTGTAGTTTTGTCATTTCTATTAAAATGATACAATGTCTTTTGTTTGGAGACATGGGGAAAAACACTTTTAAAACTGTTTAGCTGTGATTGATGATAAACTGTCTTTGATTAATCTACTTGTATCAAAGGTCCTCTAACTGACAGAGCTAGAAAAAAAATAAATCATCCTTCCATGAATTATAGGTAGAGAATTTTCCATTCTTTTTCAAGGGAAAATGAAATTTCTCTTCAATTAATCTCTCCTAAAGCACCAAGAAACTGCCTGATTTCACTCTGACATTTCCTNNNNGGGATTCCTCTCACTGCAACAATTTCCCATCCAGTATTACAACTACTAAAGGACAAGGTTCTCCTTGCTTGAATGAAAAACTCAGTAAGTCAGCACATTTCTTTGAATCACTCAACCCCTGTGGTGTTAAGTGGTGCCTGCAGCACAGCCTTAGCAATTGTTATCTACATGGTGATGAAATTCCCACTCCCTCAGTCTTTGGAGAAACAAGTTGTTGACAGAAGCAAAGCCAGAATTGCAAAATCAGTTCAAATGTAAAATATGTCTGTCCAAACTGAAATAAGTTTCTACTGTGCAACGTGTTATCTTCTATTCTGCTACAATGCTGGACTTGGTTGTGGCATGTGCACCACTTAACACAGGAGGGAACTAAATCTCAGAAAGATTTTATCAAGTTTTAGACATTTCTACTGACAACAGATCTCACTGTCCCAGTGCAATATGTGCACCTGTGTGGCTGTATCTAACATTAAACCCTTCAAATTCAACTTCTTTCTTTTGGATCCCTGTGGTTATGTTTAGTTCACTTGAAAGATTGCAGTCTGGGTCTGTATTGCTCCATTATATTTGAATTGTCTACTTTCCTTTAGTGGTTTGAGGAAAATATCACTCTTGCCTTTTGCCACCTGAGTCTCTGAGAGATTCTGGCCCCAGACTCTGTTTAAAACTGTCAGCCATCTGTGTAATTTCAAGACAGATAAATCAAGCAAAAGAATCTCTTCAGCTAAATAAAAGCTTTCAACAATTATCAGAGAAAGGCAAAGATGACAATCAGAGACAAGATAAAGTGTGAGTTCAGATTTAAAGGTGATTCACTGCTGACATCTGGGTTCTAAACCAGATACACTAAAAAAGCTTCCTTAGATATACCCAGGAAAAGTCCCAAATGTTGTGTTTAATCTCATTAAATTTGCACAATCCAGAGCAGTGTCTAGCTTGTTCTAAGAAGGTTTCAGACATCTTCAAACTGTAATCAGAAAGCAGGTATTTTAATTGTTCTAGATTGTTGTTCCTATGTACATATGGCTACAAGTGCAAAGACACTGGATTCAGTCTGGCTGTACCTTTCCTCCTTCGAAGGACCCTTTAGAGTTGTTATTGAAAGTAGTTTGTCTGGCGACTCCTCTGCTTCTTTGCAAAGCATTAGTGCTGATCTCTGTTGCTGAGGCATGATCAGGAATTTCTGCAGTGCCTGTAGGAAGCTGTAAAAGGGTTATCCTAGTTTACTACATCAACCCAAAAACATTACTGTCACTGTCCAGGGCACAAAAATCAAGACAGACTCAACAATGGAGGACTTACAAGCTAAAGATATGAAATTGGCACTTATTTTCAACAAAAGGAAAAGAGTTTATGACAAAATTTTCTGTGCAAACAATCTTGACAACTTCATGTTAAAGCAAACACCACAAATAAGTATTCATGGTGCAGTGGGAAGGGGTTCTGAGCACCCGTGGTTCATAATGACATTGTTAGGAGCTGTGAGGCTAGAGCATCTATCCAGTTGGCCATTAAATAAGAGTAAATCAGAAGAGGTTATGAAGGCTTTACTGTTATTTTTCTGACAGGTAGTGCCATTGAAATGATGGAATTAGGGTACTGCAAAGAACACACAGCTTGGCCAAATAACTGCAGCTGTTCTGCACTAGGTTTTTTAATGTTATTTTGTTTGGGTTTTTTTTTTTTTTTTTTTTTTTTTTTTTGCATATGACAAATTATTTGGAAACCAGGAATAGGAAACCCATGCCATTTAAATTCATGTTGTTATGGATGAAGGGCCTAATATTTGTCACAACCCACAGTTCCATAGCTAGTCAAAAGTCTGTGTTATGAATGCTATGGCAATTTTCATCATGAACATGCACAACAGTGGCAGTTCATGGCAGTTTTCCTGGTAAAAGCTTTCCCCTAAACAGAAAGTTATCCTTTTTCTTCTTTGTTTTGATGAAAATATTGAACAAAATCAGATTAATCCCATCTCTACTGCAAGTCAGAGGAAATCCACTAGATCTGATTTGTTATTGGTGTAATGTTCAGTGTACTATAGTCTGTGAAGGAATCAGACTGTAACACAATGCTCTTTAGAGGAATCAGCCCACAGAAGTTAGCCTTTATTAAGAATGGTTGTTGCCATGTTCTGTGTATAGAATTGATATTGGCTTCTGTAGAACACAATATGAACACCAGATGTAGTTTATGTTCCCATCCAGAAGCTTTGTGTATTCTGTCAGAATTATAAGAACAGCATTCTAGCCTCATTTCTAAATGACAGCTATATATAGTGTATACACACACACACACACACAAACCCTACTGTAGCATATGTATGCAGTAACAGGGTGGCAGGCACTGAAGATATTTTCCACTGAAATGATTTAAAGAGAGGTTTGCAGCTCAACTAGATATGGCCTCACAATTTATTGAATTAAATTACAAGAAAAGCAAAGGAAACAAAATTTAGATATATACTGCATCACTCTTACATAGTAGTACAAAATACTAGATAGATACATAATACTGAATGAAGCTGTTACTTTTCCATTGGATGTACTTAGTAGTCAGTACAATAATTTTTAAAGTCTGTATCCCACAGGAACAGGTGGAAAATACAATGTTACAAATAGGGAACAACCTTGCACTGCATTACTCATTTTTGAGGTTTAAATAAATTTTGAGTAAAAATTTGCACATGTTTAAGTAGATACTGGTACCTGTCTTTAGAGTCAAAATCAGAAGGGTGTCTAACATATTTAGAGCTGAGGCAAGAAAAAGGGTGTGTAACAACACATTGAGAAAGCAAACCAATACCATAATGAAAATATAAATTCTATTTAAGTGCTGCAGTTAAGTGTACATGAGTTGCTGAAACATATGCATTTCTCATCCACTTTTAGTTACTTTTACTTCTATCCTTGCTATATAATTCTCTTCATCCTACTTTGATTATTTTAAATTTGTGAGCTTCTAAAAGCTGTGAGCTTTGCTGTGGGTAGCCCTGAACCAAAATTTTTCATGTGATCAAAGGCACAGCATTTAGCAGAAAGGGATTCTCAAACTGCTGCTGATGCCTGCATGTATTGTCTACAGCCTGAAACCACGCCCACCAAAAAATTAATGTTTAACAAGCAGCTCTACATAGAGGAGGAATTGCTGGGCAAAATTATAAAGTAGAAATGAAAAAATAAGGATAAATATAAGAAAACTTTAAAAGTATTACCAGGATAAAATTCTGTATCTGTCCCCAAACAAAACATCTGTTGGAGTGAAAGCTCCTGTGGACCCAGGCCCAGAGGAAAGCCAAAGCACAGGGGTTGAATTAAAACCTTTGGATAAGCTGAGATATATGAAGTCACACCAAAGTGAAATAGAAATAGAGACTTTTAACTTGTAGTAGAAATATATGCTAAGTGCTTTAAACATTGAAAAGCTGCAGCAAAGAAATCTTAAACAGAGTTTTACTGCAGCAGTATTACCTATCACAGAATTTCTTTACTTTAGACAAAAGAGAGATAGAACTACACTCTTCACATTTTTTAGATAGAATGTTCACATCAATAATAAGAGCTGATAGAACCTATGTACGCAAATCCGTGTAATACCTATGTGACGCTTGTGTAAGATTTATGACTGTTAGAATTAAGACTAGGATACGTTAAGAAAAGAAAAACTAGAATTGTGTATTAATCTTACTGGTCAATTAAAAAATATAATCCATACTTCTGTAAGTACTTCCTCTTAGGGAGGAAGAAGAAACTGTCTTCTACTTGCTGTTTGCCCGCTGCTGCTGCTGCTGCTGCTGTTACTGCTTGGCCTTATCATGTAACCCCTTCGAACTCAACCTTCAGAAAACTATGAAATTATGAATTAAAGAACTTTAGCAGAACAGAAGCCTCCTCTGCTCTTTCACCCTTGTCTGAATAGGAAAGGTATCACATCAAAAGCTCAACAAACACCCACATTGTGTTGTACTCCTGAGAGCCTTGAGTGGCACTACTCTGTCTGTGCACATGACAGCCCTATTGAAGTTTAGTATGGTTTAATAGCTGTGGTTCACAGCAACAGGGGCTGTTCTTCAGCTACATAACAGCATTTGACTTTGTGAAAGTAATTGCACGTTGTTTTCCTGCAAGGAATTTCTAAATTGGTTCCTGCTACCCCCACCTTCTGTAACCTGTTTTGTTACCATGGGCAAGACAACCTCACAAGATTTATTTTCATTCAGGACGGATGGCATTCATTCATATTCCTCCCTCCCTCCCTTTCTTCCTTCCTTCCCTTTTTCCTGGTCCCAGAAGCAAGAATATGAAGACATTTTTGGGGAAGAATAGGAGAAAAAATGCCTCCTGTTCAGAATGTCTTTCCTGCACAGTGAGGGAATGGAAAATGCATAGAACTTAACTGCTAAGCAAACAATGACAGTGACAGAACAGCCCACAATTTGCCAATTTTGGGACAAGGAAGCCTGGCAATTAAGAGTTGTTGCTGCTACCAGCTTCTTCCCACTGTGGTTTGGGCCTCCTGTTGAGCTAGGACTGCAGTACAGTCTGTCTGATCATGTTCTAGCATAGTGGGTGTCTACCCTTCATAAATAATTTCATCCCGTATATATATTACTGTTATTCACCTGCAGATCTTTTTAATGTCTACTATTGACAGTGAAAATGCGAAAGCAGAAAATGGTAGCTGGCACATGGAGATTGAAGAAAGATAAAATAAAAAAGCAAAAATGTTAGATTTTACAAACTCCATAGCTGGATCTGTTTTGCTGAGACTGACATGGGAACAAAGCATCAGTACAAAAAAATCAAAAGTATTTCTTCTAGGTTTCACTTCAAGAAAAGGCCTTAATCAATGGAAGTTTGTGTTAATATCACGGCACATTTATATACAAACTATTCACTTAATTCCATCTAGTCAATCTTTCCTCTGAGCCCACCTTAGACATCAGACATCCTTCATATTTATGATAAAAAAAAATATATTAATTGCTCCCAACTTCAGTCATCTTAGAATTTAACAGTCCTTCAAGATAAAATTATCTAGAGGTTTTCTCAATAGTCAAAGGAAAGAAAAGCATCCCCTGATGGTCTGTTGCTGGTTGTAAATAACCCACTTTGATACAGTTTCTACAATTTGTTTTCTGTAGTCAAAGGTTGCTTCTTGAGAGAAATCGTTACTCTTTCCAGTACAAGATTTGACTCTTTTCAGGAGCTTAATTAAGGATAAGGAACACTAGATTTTTTTGTATAGTTTTGCTTTTTCTTTCATCATATCCTTATGACAGCAATACTGAGAGCCTATGTTTGTATTAAAGAACTTATCAAAGAGTCTCTTATAATTTATTTTTTTCTGAAATCAGGTATTGCTGTTGTCCTGTTTGTTGTCTGCTATGAACTACATCATACAAATTGAAACACTGTGTTACCTGTGGCAGATTATTCTGAAAAGAAAAGTATTTTGTGTAAGTTTCCTTTAACTTTTTTTGTTGCTTCGTTCTCATTAGTGTCAGGAACAGTACATATCAGTTTAAAAATAGACTGGTGATTCATTTTAAGTACAACAGAAAATGAGGCCACCAGAGATTTTATTTCCTTACCCTTATCTAGGATCCTACCAGTCCGGATGAGTCACTATTTCCTTTTACTCCTCTCCCACTCTTTTATAATGCAAGTACAAGCATCAGGACATTATATGAGAAATCATCTTCTATGCTCATTTAGATGATTATTTTTTAAATTTCAATTTTTAAAATTATTTCTAAAATTTAAAGCACTTTTAACATGTCACATAACTTATGTTTTAAGTGTAAGGATATATGAAGGGCCAAAAATTCACTTCTTCTCCCCTCTCAGTTCTTGACTGCAGAAAGCAAAGAAAGTTCTTCATGAAGCCCTTATTTCTGGTTCTGCCCCTCTAAAACTTCAGAAATGTAACTTAAAAAGACATATTTAAGCAACCAAATACTTAAATATGCATTCCACTAATGAAAGTCTAACCTGAAAGTCTAACCTAAAAGTTAACCATATATTTGTACAATTTTGTGAATTAGTTTGGACATGAGAATTTCATGGAACAGGATTTTTATTGTTTAACTTAACAGAACTTTATTCTCTTGCATCTATTACCTCTTTGTTAGTAGTTCTCACATTAAAGGCCATGAATGAATTGTGAATTATTCCACTTTGTTTGGTCTGCATCTTTACTGTAAATCTTCTATCACATATAACTAAAAAAGCCATGTATTTCTGCCACATCTCATTGTTTTCTCCTCTGTATAAACTAGATCAATAAAACATGTTTTTCCTTCCCCATAAAACTTCTCTTGTTTGGTATATCTCTAGATTATCACTGCAGTAACATTTCTTAAGATGCAGAGATTTTGGCACATAGATCAGTGTTTTGTGACAAAATTTCAACATGTCATTCACACTGTTTTGTGTGTTTGCAAATTCCCTACAATTCTAACATGGAAGTGTGATCCAAACTTCATCACATTCAGTGATATGAGTGGTGTAGGGTTTTTTGGTACATATTATTAGAATGGTCTTTGACATAGGGCTTAAAAGATAATATTCACCCAAGTTTTTCCTTCCTGTTCGTCTCTCTTCATCTTCCAATCTTTCTTTTTTTTTCTACAATGGCTGTAATAGATATAGAGATATATATCTAACAGATTAGATATAATCAAAAGAGGCAGGAAAATACATGGTTTCCCCTAGGTCCTGCAAATTGCACAACAATAGTGCAGGGAAAGAAGGGAGAAGAGAGAGCGAGAGAGTTGAGAGTGAGAGAGTGAGAGAGGGCACTAGGAAAAGATGTGCCTGTTTGTACTCTTGATGCTTTTACTGAAAAGCAGAAAAAACAGTTGTCATTATGTAAACACATTTTTTTATTTAGAAAAGGAAGACTACAACATGTTTTCCACTGAGTAACTTCTACAATTAAGAGTAACTAAAAGATACTAGCAACAACCAGGTCAAACATAATAATCAAACTAAAACCAGGATTTAGTCTTTTCCGTCTTGCATAACTATATATATGAAGTAATCTTTTTATTGACCTTTTGTTTCCTCATGCATGAACAAGACAGCAAATCCCTCAGAAAACAGAATACATAGTATTTAAAAACAGCATACTTGCAATTAGCCTAATACATAAGTCAAGATTTTTAATGGGTTTAGGGATGTCTGGCAATACAGGGCTTTGGCGCGCTGCTGCTCCTGTAGTCACTGCCCATTCTGCCAATTTGGACAAGAAACCTGGATTTTCAGCATAAAAATCTGATGTAGTAAGACAGACTTGACTTGCAGAGGTGCTTCGAGGCTTTATTAACTGTCTGTGAATCTCCACTGATCCCGGCATAAAAAATGTCTTCTTTGCAAGTCAGTGCTTTTCTGTCTTGCTTTCTGGTTTCCTGGCGAGGTATTTTGGTCACAGTAACTCATTCCTTGTGGTTTTTCTTACACACAAACTATATCTCTTCTTGCTTAATATATCTAGGAGTAAAATTTAAAAATTCAGATTACCTCTAGTATTTCACCAGTGTAGGATTAATTTACTGGACAAAAATAATACAGATTCAAAATAATACATATTGAAGACTACCACTTTATCACTCTTAAAATCAGAAGAAAAATAGAAATGAAAGAAGAGTCTTTTCTGTAGAGCTTCCTAGTGCTTCCTTATATGAGCTGTTTCATGTCATCAAGCACTGGATTAATACAAAAATATGCAATCTTAAAAAAAAATAGAATTCATACTTATGCATAAAGTAGTTGAGCTAAGAATTCATAAAAAAATACAATATTGTGAGAAATAACTCAAAATAACTTTACTTGATTTGCAATCAATTTTTCAATTATGACTACTCATTCTGTCAAGCATACAATTCAATATATGCCAGGAATACTTCAAGTAATTTTGATCAATATCTTCCCAATTTTCAGATATATACCAGGTATCCTATAAAACAACTCTCCAATAACAAATTCAGCCAGAACTCCAAATCCTTGAGGAAAACCAGTATATTTTCAGAGTTATTTACATTTTGGGCTAACAGTAGAAGCATTTCCTGAAAAATTTATAGTAACTACCCCATTCTTCTGCACCTTGTTCCTACTGATGAAAAAAGTGAATAAACTATTTAATTATTTTTCATTGCTGGACACATAACAGGAATTTAAGTTAGAAGTTCCAGTCCTCCAAACAGCTGAGATAAGTCCCCCAAAGAGGCTTTAAGAATGATAGAATTAGCTGGTGAACTGAGAGACTTGAGGAGAGCCAGAAAGCCCAATAAAAAACTGAAACTGGTGTCAAGTAAATCTTTTATTGATGCCATTAGCTCTAAGAGAGACCATAGTACAACTTATCTGCAATTTCATTTGTTTTTTCTGAATATCAGTGACCAGGATCAAGGGATTTCTTTCTTGTACATTCTCCTCTTTCATATATGCCAAATAAAAATGCTACCTTTTACCTTTTCATGATAACCTTTCTGTATATACATGTGCTACATCTTGCCATCTAATTTTGGCATCATTTGCTCATTTTGCTAAATGTATAACTAAGCAAAAGCTGGAGCAATCCAATCTCTAAGGTCAGGAAATGCAGAAAAGAATCAAACATTACCATTAATATAGACAATGCAACAAATACATAACCTCTCCAATCAGATATTTAGATGTTTGTTTATACAGTTTTTCTGCAAATATTTTGACTATTAGAGTTTGAACTATATAGACACAAGTATTCATGCTTAAAAAACACATCAGTTGATAACCAAGACTGCACAAGCATGAAGACAATAGTCTCTATGACATAATTAGAGAAACACCTTCAAAACTTTGTGTCATCACAAGTTTTTTTACTTCCTTCCTTTTTGACCTTTGAAGATCAATAAACGTGTCAAACAAAAGACCTAGTAAGAAATTCTGAAGTGTTGTTAACTCCTAGATATGACAAAGACTGATCTTTTACTCCAGTTTTCCATTTTTTGTATTTTGGTGCTAACTAAATACCCAATTCCAGTAGAAGAAACAATAAATGTAAATATTTTTATTAATCTCAGTTGAAAGCTATCATTATCCTATTTTTATTGCATATGCATAAATGGAAGGAGTGGTAAAGTAAATAATTTCTAAAAGATTTTCTAAAAGAAACTCAATTTTCTTTTTAAGAAATCATGCTGCTCAATTCTTGTAACTTCCTCATTTTCTATTGCAGTGATTTTAAATATCTCTTAAGCCAGACTGCCCAGTGTATCTGTATTACTGAGTTATGGTTCTTTGATCCAGCTCCTAAACATTTTATAAAATAAATATGCAGAAAACACTTGAAATGCCTTCAAGATCTTCTAAACAATGGCTGTTTTTAAAAATTACTATGTATATTTTAATGGTTTTGGACATAACATGATTCTACTATGTGATTCCATGAGAATCATCTGAATTAATTACTCTGTCTTGCTCAAGACTGACTTGAGAACAGCCTCCTATTTTTAGTCAGCTCCTATAAGAATATCTAAAAGTCCTTTGACACCTTTTTATCCCAGATTTTCTACATCATGTAATCAAAGATTTTGTAAAGGGAAGAACATTAAAATTTTAGGTTTTGTGGCTTTTCCAGATTTTCTGTTTTAGTTCTCACAACTCATCTTTCTTTATTCAGCCAATAAAAACAAAATATTATTTTTTGCACACCAGGCTGTATTCTATATGCAGATAAAAAAACAGTGATATAGATTTCTCTTTAGATTTTTTTTCATCATATATATTTGCCATTGCTCTTAATTTTGTATGATGGAAATCCAAATAAGTGATGGAATGGTCAGAAGAGTTTCATTAAATATATCACAGAAATACAGAACTTGGCATCAGGTTCAATTAAGCAAATCCCAATTAAAAGATTCACATTTATAATATTAATTTTAGATTTAGTACTTTTTTTGGGGTATTACCTTCATGTATATATGATGATTTTCAATAAATCAACATAAATTACATAAGGAAAATGTAGGGAATTGAAATTGAAGAAATTAAGCACATCTGAAGTAAGATTTGGCAAATAAATATTCCAGACTAGGTTTACTTCATTCATTGCATGTTCACATAAAGCACTCAGTGATTTAACCAGCAGTTTTATAGTAAGAACTTTTGTATTTTCATGTTTGAAGGTATCTGACTCCTTAAAGTTTCTGCATACATTGATCTACAACATTAAACATATCAGAGTATTGAATGATTATAGTTAAGATATGTAGAAAGAATCTGGTCTAGTACAAGAAGATTAAAAATAAAAGAAATAATTATTAATAAATTTATATGCCATAGTGCTAATTTTACAAGCTGAAGTGCAGTTATGTCTGAAATTTAATGGCAGTGGCTTTAATTATTTTTATTAAGTTTAGCACCTGCTTTATTTCATTGAGATTTGGACTGATCTTTATCCATTCATAAACAATCATACACATAATTACAGAATTACAGATCAACTAGTTTCGAAAAGACCTCTGAGATCATTGAGCTCAACCTATGACCTAACACCACCTTGCCAACTAGACTGTGGCACTGAACGCCACAATCCAGTCTTTTCTTAAAAGCCTCCAGTGCTGGTGACTCCACCACCTCCTCGGGCAGCCTATTCCAATGCCCAGTCACCCCTGCTGTGAAGAACTTGTCCCCTATGTCCAGCCTAAACCTCCCTTGGTGCTGCTAAAGACTGTGTCCTCTTGTCCTGTTGCTGATTGTCTGGAAGAAGAAACTGACCCTTACTTGGCTACAACCTTCTTTCAAGCAGTTGTATAGAGTGATAAGGTATCCCCTGAGCCTCCTTTCTCCCAAATAAACATCCCACCTCCCTCAGCCTTTCCTTATAGAACTTGTGTTCCACACCCTTTCAACAGATCCATTGCACTTCTCTGGACTCAATGCAGCACCTCAATGTCCTTCCCAAATTGGGAAGCCCAGAATTGGACACAGAATTTAAGGTGTGGTCTCACCAGTGCCGAGCACAGGGGAAAAATTGCTTCCCTGGTCCTGCTGGCCACACTATCACTGACAGGCCAGGATGCCACTGGCCTTCTTGGTCATGTGGGCACACTGTCCAGCCTGCTGCCAGTCATTACCACAAGGTCCCTTTCTATCTGGCCTCTGTCCAGCCACTCTGCCCCCAGCCTGTAGCCCTGCAAGGGTTGTTGTGGCCAAAGTGCAGGACCCAGCACTTAGTCTGTATATTTACATTCTAATATAGTTATTTATAGCAACAATATATTAACTGACTTCATGAAACAACTGCGGAGGAAACTGATAAATATATTACCATTATAGAACTAAAAACCTATGCTATAAAAATACATTTTTATAGATGTGGTCTAGATTTAGAAGTTCTGAATATTTAATACCAGTACTGTCTACAAATAGGAAAAAAGTGATTACTATTATTTTGAAACATTTTGCATCTCTCCATATATGTAAGAGTATAACATCCTAGACATCAGTACACACTGTTAACATTTGTGAACAACTGCTGTGTGAACTGAAATTAGTATGCTATCACGATACTCATATGGATTGGTCTATTGACATCACTTAAAAGGTAAACAATGACTAAAATCTTTTTACAGACCTAAGCCTACCAGAATTAAAAGAGCCATATATTTGATAGATGAAAAACTGACATTTCTGTCATTGTTTCTAGTCTGAATAATATGTTCATTTGGTAGTACTGGGAATAAGGGTATGAAACCAAGAAAACACAAGCTACCATCTTATTTTGAAACATCATTCTCCACACGGGACAATTTTGCTCTGCAAGATATGTATTTGTAGAAAGTATGCATAGAAAATAGCTGGAAATCTAAGAAGACTTGCCTTGACATACACAATTTCCAGTTTTAACTACCCAATCACACTAAAAGAAGCAATGAAAATAAAATAAAAATATTTTTGTTAATATCAGTTGAAAGCTATCACTATTGTTCCTATTGTTTATTGTATATTCATAAATGGAAATACAGTGGTATTCTTTGTTAAGGAGAATGGAAAAGGCAATGCCCTAGCAATTTTGAATTAAACAGAAATCCAGAAGTAAAATATTTTTCATTCAAGAAGTGTAAATTCAGGCTAATGCTGAGATTCTGATATCTATTACATACAGAAATACCTGAAACATCAAGAAAAATGGATTATTAGTGTTATTTTTTTTCTTGCCTGGTGCTATTTCAGGTTTGTTTGTTTGTTTGTTCTTTATAAACTATTATTTTTTTCACTTATATCTACTTACCTGTCTGTCCCTATTGATGGAAAGAGACTGGTTAAAACTAAGGGAGTGTTAACTCATTTTGGAGCATCTTAAACCAAGCCAGAAAGATTATCAGGTCTTAATCCCACATTGGTTTACAAATCTGTAAGTGTGCAGCACAGGGGTAGAAAAAATAATCTGGGAATTAAATACATAGGTCTTCAATTTGTGTCTCTTTAGCAATCCCAACTTCAGCAATATCATCATGCATATCAAAGCTGAAAGTCAGAGGACTGGAAGATAAACCAGAAAATAATTATTTACAAAATGAATACTCATTTTTGTAAAATTATTTTTGAGAAAATTTTTGTTCTGTATTTTTATCACAGATGAAATTTTGCAACCATGCAGCAAACAACTAAAAAGGATACTATTTCAACTCTGGCTGTTATAAACGTTTTCCACCCTTTAAATCTCTGTACTAGGCAAAAGTATTATTTCTATATTAATGTATGTTCTGAACAAATAAAACGGCAATGTATGTTTCACGTACAACTTCTGTCAGCTCAGTGCAAATTGAAATGGATACCTAGATTAAGGTATTGATTTTAAAATTCTGATTCTGGGTGTTTCTAAATGCATATGGAAAAGTTACTGCATTTTTTCCTATGTGCTACTACGCCCCATTGCTATTATACGAGTAAATCACCAGCAGCAAATCTTGATGCAGGCCCCACCTGCACTCTTCTATGGGTCTTCCAGTTTTTCAGTTAACAACTTTTCTATCCTGTAATTACTATTTGGGAAGAATCAAGTATGAAAAACATCAGAGAACACAAAATTAATCCAGCTTGGAGAAAAGCTAATAGTACAATACAATATGGGTATTCTTTATTGCCACAGTATCCATAAAATTACCCTTTCTGAAGAAACTCTTGACTGTCAACATCAGTCTTTACTACTGACATGTATACATGAATTCAGTTTTCTTTATGTTGGTACAAACTCCTTCCTTGAATTTGTGGTGGAGTTAAAGACCACCTCACCTTACTTTGTGTCAATTGTATATACCCTGTATAAGTATCATTATCACAACTGATAGCACACTTTGCAAAAGACTTAATTTTCTTGCATGACCGTTCCCCCATGCTTTTTCTCTGTTCAAGTATCTACTACAGGTTCCTAGTTTGCAGCTGCTGCATGCTTTTGTGCTGAGAACAGGATGCAGGTGGTCCAATGTGGGACAATTGTGATGGGAGTGTCCTTCTGTTGTCTTTAATAGACAATAGAAAGTAAAACATTGTCTGGACTGAGATCTACTTTTAGATACCTGCATTACCATGACATGAACTGTGTTCAAAAGTATCCAACTGACCATAAAAGGAACACACATAATTTGATGTAAACACATATGCTGCAAACAGAAGATGAGTTTCACCAGATGATTCACTAAACAAGATCTGGTCTGTTCCTGTCCTCAACACCTTTTGTAAATGAAGTCTAGCACACAACCCCAGATTCTAGGATTTATTTTGTAATTTTCTCCTGGAAACAAGGGATGATCAATATTTTTACTACAACTGAAATTCTTCACTGAAAATATTGTTGATAATCACTTTTTTTGTGCACCTCTTTCTTCTTCCATCTATAAAGACAATTTCCATGCTCTGATTTTAAAAAGCTTTTTCTAACATGGTTTACAGGTGAATAACTATAAAAATTGCAAGACACCCATTTAGCTTATTCCCTATTTCTATGTCCAAACATCTTGTTCTAATTTTAAAAGTGTAATTTTGTACGTAATTTTCCCATCCTTTTAATTGGGACATTAACCACTACCTGTAATTAAGTGGTTTATTTTCGACTTATAACTCCTAGCTATCTCATCAAATCTGATGAAACAACTCCAAAGTCTGAGTCATCGTTTACTTTTCCTATGCAGTTCACAGACCTCATTCTCACAAAGGCCAAACTGTTAAGTTTGACCCTAAACAAAGATTCAGGACTGACCTTCACATTAGTAAATTCTGTCTTTTGATGTGATGCATCTTAATCCCAAATTATATGTCTTAGGTTACAATGTAACGTAAGCAAAAGTATGTATTCTTTTGTCTATCTCCATCACCATCTTCATAAAATGTCAAAGCAGGTAGGGCAGTGTGCCCTATCTCCTTCATGATTCATCCCTGATAACTCCCTCTGGAAGACATCTTCTGCTAATGGGGCATCAAGGCCTCAATGTGTGACTCATAAATTACATCATCCCATTGTGAGATGCTCCACCCAGGGGGAGGAATTGAGCATTCCTACCTGGATATAATCTGAGATTTGGAACACCAAAGCCAGCCTTTCCTACTGGATTCCCAGAGGATAAGAGCTACTTAACCACCACTGGACCTTCAGAGGAAGACCAGACCCTTTCTACAGGGTCACTGCATCAACAGAACAATACCCATCACTTCAGGAGGACTGCAGCCACCATTTAATCAGATTGCTACCACCACCCTGACCAACAGGGTGTCAGGTTGTATCCTGACTCTGACAGTTTAAGCCACTGTTTTCTGCCTTTATTTTTAACTTTCCTATTAAATTGTAGTTCTGTCTTGACAGTCTCCCACTGGTTTGTTCTCAAGCTAGTACAATATAGAATACTATTTTCATCTTACACAAAGGAAGTCCCACATTGTACACACAACATGCATACACAGAGATCTTCTTAGAAAGAACAGGTAACCCCTTGTCTGTATTTCTGAGTCTAGCCATTGTTTTTATTTTAGGTTACAAGGGTTTGTTCAGAAAGCCAAGCTGAAGGCGACTTTATTGCATGCTGAAGTTCTTAGTTTAACCCAACCTCTTAAAACACATTCTTTTTCTTCTCTACTAATACAAGTGCAGCTCTGAACTCAGTTTACCTACTCTACTCCACAATGTTTTCAGGGACTGTTTTTTTTCCCACAGTTATTTAAGTCTTAATTGAAACTTGTAAGTCGTGCTTTCTTTATTTATACTCAGTTCTTTTTAATGCGACACATAAAGAGGATTAAATAATGCTGTCAAAGAAAGATGTTGGTGTTTGATGGCTTTTAATATTCCTGTCCATACCAAGACAATAAATAAATGGCATCAATATTACCTATTCTTACTTCTTTAGCAGCTGTTTCAATAAAATCATAATTGTGCTGTCAAGCATCAACAAGAACTGCTGGTACCAAATCTATTTGGTGATAATAAACTATTTTCAAGGATGCTTTTGAAAAGAATGTTAACAGTAAAAGCAAAAGAAACTCTGAATGTATTTTATAAAACTTTTCAATGTATGAAACTAATAAAGATTGAAGAAAAGTATAAGAAGCACGTCAGACCACAGGTATTTACTAGGCCAAGATCAGCAATCCAGTAATCCAGTTAAGCAATAAACACCTTCCCAAGCCACATATCCCATTCTCAGAATGCTTGCAAAATTCCCAAAACATCACTTTTTACAAGGGTGAAAAGGCAACTTCTAGTACATCCTGTTCTCAACACTAACAATAGTGGAGGAAGAATGACATCTTAAACACAATGCCTAAAGCAGGCTGGCAAGCATGTTAGTAAATTAGCTTCCAGACCCACTTCCTCTTGCCAATACCTTCTCAACATAATCTCTAGTTACAGAGAGTACTTCCAATTTCATTTACTCCAGGCTGACAGTACTGTAAATACAATCTAAGTGCCTTTGCCTTTTATAGCGTTCCTGTAGCATTCCAACAGCATTGGTGAAGAGGGATAAGAATAAGGCCTCTCTCTTTACTCTTGAATTCAATGTGAAGACTGCTGAGAATAATGTGCTATGTCTTCAACACAGGGTAATTTATAAAGGTGTCACAGGTGACATTATAAGATCTATCAATAGAATTATTTTAGTAATGCTGACTAAATTTCCTCTCAATTGCATAAAACATTTATGAATTAAAAGCAGCAGCAAGGCCGTGAGAACTACATCTATTATGTTGTTATAGATTTTCCCTCAGTACGACAGTACTGTCTGTGCTGTCTTATTGTCTCTAAAGAGAATTTTTTTCTTTAAACTGAAGTTTACTTCTGTTCCACTGAAAACTAAACTTGGGAGGTAAAATAAGCTGGAAGGGGACACTTTTCCAAGTCTCCCGAACTTGGAAAAGAAGTGCTTCTTTCATCTTGATACATCAGATCACAGATGCTTTCTCCAAGGATATTTATTCCCTCAGCCTCAAGAAGGACCCACAGATTGACCTGCATTTTCCTACTTTACTTCCATGACTGTTAGCAAACTACTCATATACTCCATGTTTCGCCGTTTCTCAACTGATGGCAATCTAATTCCTGATAGAAGCTCATGCTTTACTTTTTTTGGTCATCCATGGGCTAGAGAATAAACATAGATATGTAAGTTTCTCATCTTAAACTGAAATTCCCTGTTATGTCAGCAGAAAAAGCATGGCAGAGTAAAAACCTTGTATTGTAAGCATGTTGTTTATTAACTATCACATTGTCTATTTCACTCTTGTTCAGTCAGGAAACATCTCCCTTACAGGTTATCACAATTTCTCTTTCTTCTCCTGTTGCATTATTCCCCTACACGCACTGTTCTTTTCCCTGATTTTAATTTATTACTTTTTGTTCCTCTGCAGCTCTTTCATCACATTAATTTCCAAGGGGTCCCAATACTAATAATTTGCTCTGTTCTCTCCACTGAAATGTAATCAGTGATGCAAGTCATGCTAACCTTTTACATGCCATTAGAGAAATCTTGCCACAAGATGCAACTTAGTGAGAGTTTCCCAGTAAGGGTCTTCCAGGCTATCCTTCAGGCTGAGCCACAAGGAAAATGTATTTACTAGTTAATCCTTACTTCTGCTTGGAAAGCCCAGAACCTGTCGTCTAGAAACTTTCTGTTTGCTAACATACACTTAGATTCTGAAAAACACTGACAACTAAATAAACACATAAAAGCAGCTCAATAGAGCCTTGCAACTAGAAAGGTGGCATCACTGAACTGTGTTATTTTGAAGGCACTTACAACCTCAGTTTAAAAGCTAATCCTATATTGCATTTTTAAATTTGTTGCTTGCTCTCCCTTGAATGACACTGCTTCACACGTACATAGCATTTCTTCTACCTTCAGGAGTTGCTGCGGTGTACACAAAACATCTATCTCAAAATCCTGAGGGCTTTTCAGAGTTTCAGCTTAGAATCAAGTTCAAGCCTGAAAGCCATATCGCACTGGTGGTATCAGAGCAAAATGATCTACTTCATTTCAGGAAAATCCATATGAAGTACATTTCATACTTCAGGGTAATGTATGCAGTGGAAAAGAGATTCGATGGGACACTCCCTTACCTTTTGTGCTATTTCTCAAAGGCTGGGATGGTACTCCAGGGAGCTCCCATTTATAGAAAGGATGAACCGGGGAACTACTGAGCTATTGAACTATAACAGGGAGGCTATTCGGGACAGCTAGCATGGCTGCACCAAGGGCAAGTTCTGCTTGACCAATGAAATGGCCTTTCTGTGATGAAGTGATTCCATCAGCGGACAGGGGAAGGGCTACAGATGTCATTTATCTGGACTTCTGTAAAGCCCTTGACATATTCCTCTACAACATCTGTCTCTCGAAGTTGCAGAGAAGATTTTATGGGCGGACTGTCAGGTGAGTAAGGAATTGCCTGGATGGCTGCATTCAGAGAGTAGTGTTCAACAGCTCAGTGTCTGGATGGAGACCCAGGAATGGTGTCCCTCAGGAGACTGTACTGGTATCAGTATTGTTTGATACTTATTGTCATTAGTGACACAGAGAGTGGGATTGAGTGCAGCCTCAAATTTGGAGATGACATGAAGAGCCAAGGGGTGTGTTTGACACACCCAAGGGATGGGATTGGGATGCCTTCCAGTGAGAGCTCCACAAACTGAAAGAGTGAAACCACAGGTTCATTCCCCATGATGAACATCTCACAAGGTTCAACAAGGTCAAGTGCAAAGTCCTGCCCCTGGGTCAGAGCAACTCTCAGTATCAATAAAAGCTGGGGCATAAAGGGATTAAGAGCAGTCCTGTCACGAAGGACTTGGGGATACTGGTGAATGGAAAACTAGAGATCAGCCAGCAATGTCTTCTCACAGCGCAGAAAGCCAAACATATCCTGTTTCAAAAGAAATGTGGCCAGTAGGCCAAGGGCGGTGATCCTGCCACTTTACTCCGCTCTGGTGAGACCCCACCTGGAGAACTGCATCCACCTCTGGAGTCCTCAGCACAAGACCAAGCACAAGACTGGCAGCCTGGTCCTTTTGGTGTGGACCCAGAGGAGGGCCATAACAATGATCAGAGGGCTGAATCTCATCTCCTGTGAGGAAAGGCTGAGAGAGGTGAGGTTGTTCAGCCTGGAAAAGAAGGCTCCAGGGAGCCTTCCAATACCTAATGAGGGCTTGAAGAAAGATGGGGACAAACTTTCAGCAGGGTCTATAGAGATAGGACAAAGGGCAATGGTTTTAAACTGCAAGAGAGTAGATTCAGACCTGATACAGGAAAGAAATTTTTTATGATAATAGTGGTGACATACTGAAATGGGCTACCTGGAGAGCTGGTGGATACCTCATGCCTGGAATAATTCAAGGTCAGGTTGCACAGGGCTCTGAGCAGCCTAATATGGATGAAGTTGTCTCTGCATATTGCAGGGATTTGGATTACATGACCTTTTCAGATCCTTCCCAACCCAAACCGTTCTATTACTCTGTAACTTAAGAGAAAAAAAAAAAGCACCAAAATATTTAACTAACTCAGTTTGGGTCTTTTAGTATATCTTCCCCTAAAGCCCACAGAGAATATTCCCCTTAATATACACAAAGCAGCGGCGTTGCTTGAATTCCCATCATTTCAAAAATATGGATTCAGTTATAAGGGGAATGGTAGGCACAAAGATTTTTTATTTTCCTTGTGAGGTGTTCTTCTAAAGCCATTTTCCTGAACAGGTTGCATAAGGTTCAAAGTTAGTGCCAGCTGATAGCCCACAAGCACTATCACTTTCTCTTATCTACAGAGACCTGACAACATTAAGTAAACGCAGGGCTTTAATCAAAAAGAATAGAAAAATATTTATCACTACTGTACTGTTGCTGTTTAAAATACTTTGCCCTTCACAGCCATTCAGTGAGCAAAAAAATCACTGAAAACTGTACAACTAGACACAACTTCTTTGGTTACTTCTCTATTTTCACCTTCCTCCTTCACACTTTCTAGTGTGATCCTATCTTTCTATGAAAGTTTGTCTGTATTGATTTATCATCTTTCCCCAATTCCTGCTTTGTGTTATTGCCTTTAACCTATGCACATCAACTTAGTGTTTAAACACTGTCCAGTAAATACCTTTCTAATATGCCACTTGAATTTTAAGAATACAGACTATTAATCCTTGTGCTGGTATACATGCATGTATTTGCCAACATAAAATGAAGTAAAGGCACATGGAGAAACTAAAACCAGTGAATAAACAAAACTGAGAATCATGACACAACATTCACTGCAAGACTTGAGGAAGTCAGATCAAAGTGAAGGTGCCATTAATGATGACTGAAATTTAACTTACTGGTCATCAAAAGCTCAAGCTCTGTGTTACCCTCTGCACTGTTTATGTGGAGTGCAAAGCCCTGGTCCACTTCCACAAAGATGGAAGAGTTTCAGTGCTCATTTGGATTTGGCCTATAGTTCAAAGTAAAGTTTTATGGGTAGGTATATCCAATAGATTTACAAAGCAGCAACATTAATTAGTGACTCATAAACAGGCATTAACATATTTCTTTCATGAACATGGAAACAAAATGCAAAACTAGTTCAGTAACATATGATGTGGAACTTCTACAATGCTCTAGTCAATTTCTCCTTGGAAAATGGCTTAGTACAGGAAATAATTGTTCATTTCTGTTGTTTAGCAGTGACACCAAAAGTACAGTAAAACTAAGATTATTTCTGCTCTGCAGTGCTTTGCTGTTGCTTTTTAAAATAATTTAAACAAATGGCTGTCATTCAGAGCTGATAAGGTTTTGAAAATAATTATTACAATTACACACTGTTAAACTTCAACATCCATATTCAAGACTCAGCTGGTAGTTAAAAAAATGTTGCATCATAAAGCAAAGCATGGTTCTCATCACAAACAGTTTACAATCTGAAGAGTAAAATATATGCAGAAGCCCAGAGTGATATGTAGTGTACAATCATGGTAATCCCAAAATGACTGTCTATCTGCAGACAGCAACATGTGTTATGTAATGGAGGGCAGAGAGAGAGAATTGAAGAGACTTTGAGCTGATTGACTTCACTACACACTGTGAAACACCATCGGTATAAAGTTTTTACATTGTTTCTCTTCTACTGAAAACTGCTTATATGTAAGTTTATACTAAACAATCTTGTTACTTTAAGCCATCACATCTATGACTTGTCAGAACTAATCACACATTCTTACAGTCTACATGTCTTACTCCTTAAGTCCCAACAACCCAGCAACACTAGGATATAGTAAGCAACATTTGTATGACCAGTTCTTAATTTAACAAGTGCTTCTGAGTCACCACCACCATTCCTTTGGGCTGCAACCACCGCTTTTAAGGATAATAACAAGGCCCACATGAACACCGGAGGACTGTGCAACCACACCTGAAACCTACATCTTGCCTTGCTGGGCAGGGAACCAGCCTGGGCTGCTATATTCCACAGTAGCGCAAGCCCCTCTGTCCAGCTGTGCCCACCTCCTGGGCCCACAACAGAAGAATGACCTTGAGCTGCTGGAACAAGCCCAGAGAAGGGCCACTAGGTTAATCCCAGGGCTAGAGCACCTCTCCCAGACTGAGACAGTTGGGGCTGTTCAGCCTGGAGAAGAGAAAGCTCCAGGGAGACCTTACAGCACCCTCCAAAGGGGCCTTACAAAAAGATTGTACGTGCTTCTCACAAGGGCGTGTAGTGACAGGGCAAGAGAAAAATGCCTTATGATGAAAGAGGGCAGGTTTAGCCCAGACCTAAGCAAGGAACTCTTTACCGCAAGGCACTGGCACAGCTTGCCTGAAGAAGACGTGGGTGCCCCACCCCCGGAAGCACTCAAGGCCAGGCTGGATGCGGCTCCGACCGGCCCGGTGTACCGGGAGCAGTGTCCCGCCCGCGGAGCTGCCCGAGGGCCCCACCTCCGGAAGCACTCAAGGCCAGGCTGGATGCGGCTCCGACCGGCCCGGTGTACCGGGAGCAGTGTCCCGCCCGCGGAGCTGCCCGA